>CM052123.1:726668-742587 GCA_028454245.1 Halictus quadricinctus
AAAAAAAAAATATATGGTTCCATTAAAAAAAATTGATTTGACTTTGAAATTTCCCCCACCATCACTCGAGTCCTGAAAAAAATTACACCATAAGACTGTTCCCTTTATACCGAACAATTTTTGTAAACAAATTTTTTTCGTAACTTCAGTGTGTCACGAGATATTTCCGTTTTCAGATAAACGAAACATCTTGTATACCTAAGCGACCTACGACAACTACTCAATTTCTTGGAAGACGGGAAATCATACGCCCAAGCCTTCGCCGACGATCTTATAGGTTATACCTCCAGCAACAAAGTCACATAATATGTACGAGACAATTTATTAGACGTTACTGAAAAGGTCAGCCAATATTACATGGCCTGGAACCTCCGGCTCAGTCCCAGCAAATGCGAAACGATACTATTTAAAAAACCAATAGATAGCCTATCATCAAAAGCAAAACTGGGAAACAAGGACCTCAAGATCTCCACCACGATTCCTGACACTAACGATAAAAAGGTCATCCCCCATGAAAAAGTAGTTAAATACCTAGGAGTTCATACTGACTACATGCTACGGGGCAATAAACACACAGACGCCCCAGCAGAAAAAACAAGCCAGCAAGCTAGCCTTCCTATCCAACAAAACTTTAAAACAAAAAAAATTGAAACTAAAATTTTTTACAACATGCACCAAACAAATAGGACCAATGCTAATCGGACCCATCATCACCTATGCCGCACTCATATGGTGGAACTGCAACCATACTAATATGGAAATTATCCGAGGCTTGGAACGTAAATGCTTAAGAGCTTGCCTAAGACTATACAAATCCCAAAATCAAAGTGGCAACATTACATAACCAATCAAACGCTATATCACAAAGCCGACATCCTTAGAATCGATCCTTTACTATTAAATTGAGAAGGGACTATTTTAGCAATCTCCCCAAAATAGACAACAGACTTATCTACTCTTGTAGATAACAGCCTTTATGATATGTACTTATTGTTGTGTCTGATCTTAATGTATTTACACAATTAGTTCCGGTTGCTTGAAAAAATGTTTCAAATAGAACTTACACTGTTTCGGGGGCAGAGACGGGGGGCACCTTATCATCTTCAAGCCACTGTCTTTCGCATGAAACTTAGCGTTGTTCCCAGCAGATAGATCTATGGTAATATGAATATGAATAGTATATATTTTTACTTTTACATGACATATGAACAAATACATATATAAACGTGAATCATATTGTGGACACATACACATCTTCGGTTTGCAAATGATGACTGAACAAGGAGACGATAATTCTCTGGTTTCTTAAAATGTTACGATAAAATCTGTAGTACGTTACTAACTTTATTAGTTAATTCAGTAAGATTACGATTGATTGAGTATTTTATGATGTATACGTGTCTGTATCATATACACAATATTTGGAATAGAGAGCATTTTTTTTTAAATGTCGATACCTATGCTAAAAATTATTTATTCAAATTAAAATGTAACTTATTTTAAAGGGAAATCATCAAATTTTTCGTTCGTATACCTAAAAATTACAGAAAATATTGTTTGATTATCATAGCACTTGAGAAATATGAAGAAATATTTTCATTTGCATACACTCACTTCAAGGGTGAAATTTACACCTTAGTCATTCTTGTAAACAAAACCGTCATAAAGATTCAAAAAGATCCAAAAATCTAAGAATCGTACCCCTAACAACGTATTTCAAGATCATTGAAATCGGTAAGGACCTAAAACCTAAATTTTTAAATTGTTTTATTGCTCGTGTAGCTTAAGGTTCTCTCAAATTGTAATTTCCTTCATTAATCAGTTTTCTTCTTCAGTATCTTCAGCGGGTAATAAAATTGTAGGAATTTGTTTCCCACGTTTTTTAGTTCGCTGAACCACACCCAATGGCATACTGAATGGATTAATTTCTCAATTGAGATAAAATACTTGTAAGCAATGTTCAGTATACCATTTAGAAAATCTGAAGATTGGAATTTTTTTATATCATACAGGAGACCGAGTCATCTCACACACAGGACTATCTCACTCGGAACTACTTTGTTAACCCTTAGGTAGGATACTGGGTTACCATAACTCTAGTTTGTTTTGAAATGAGTCGATAGTTTAAGGAACTAACAAATTAATAACTTATACACGATTTGGACTTTCGAGATAAAGATTATCTTCCGCTGATCATTCGGTAAGCAGCTAATGATCAAACTTAAAGATCGGAAATTGTTTCGTTGAATTAACCTAACTTATCTATTGTTAGTGCGATACTAAACTGCAAAAATAAATTATAAATAAATCAGGTGTCCTCCACCTATGTTTGATACGTTGTGTATGCAACTTAATAACAATGAAGATAATATACATGAGCAGAATTGCGTAGCATCAGGCTCAAAGTATGAATTTCATCGCGGCTGTCCGTCGTAAGGTAATGTTTTTTCAAGAAAAAAGGACATTAGTGAAACATTATTGTGTGTTTTTGTCTAGTGTAGGTAATGATGAAAACGCGTTCTGAGATGTTACACGTTTCTAGGATACACGATAATTTCAAGAAAGCTTGTTGTAAATATGTCCTGCGTGGGAACACTGTAGTAACCATTTTAGATCTAAACCGGAGCTGTTCAACTTGTTCCCCGTCGCTATTTTACGATCCTACTCCTAGTCATGCGGCTCCCCCACTAACTGATACATTAACCGCGTCCGGGCAGGAGAAAGAGAGAGAAAGGTCCACTTTGCTATCCCATCCTTGAGCAACGACTTTTTCGCCGTCCCACTACTATTTACTCCTACCCGCTATCTGTAGACATGGTGGGAATCACTAGTAGGAATAGAAAAGTAGTAGAGGAAATCGCCTTTGGCCCGCGGGCCACAAGTTGACCAGCTCTGATCTAAACGATGTAACAATTAGATAAATAATAACGATGTAACAATTAATAAACACTCTCAACCTTACAGGTAGGCAACCTCAGAGTATGCGTATCGCAAACCCAAAAGGTCAAGCTATGAATAAGAACATACTGCAGGAAGCTTGATGTGTCTTACGGCTTCTAGCAAAATTGTAAATATTATTTATACCTTTGTTAACAAAGAAAATATCAGAACGGTCATGAAAACCATTCTACACATTTTAAAGGTGGACATGAATTTGAAATGCATATACAGTAGGACTCCGTTTATACGAACTCCATTTGCCTGTATGGATTAAATTTGAGCCGTGCCTGATTAACTGAACTCAAATTGAGCGACATTCTCGTATATAAACGTGAAGTCTTATTAAATAAACGAAAAATCTTAGTCAGTAGTGGGAGACAGATGAACTCCTATTATGTGAACCAACTTGTCTCTTTAAATTTAAAATATTAAAACTTTCTTTAGATGAATTGAATAATCTTTTCCCAAAATATTGTATTTTGTTTTGAAATTCACCTTCCCTCGTGTATTTCTTAACAATATTTTAATACCTAACTGTAATCTATGGTTGTCGCCGAGGCATTCAAGGTATGTTAAAACAACTAGTACATTCGGACAGTATAAACTGTGCAGTACTTATTGCAATTTAATTTAATAAATTATATTTTATAAAACTCTACAATATTATATAGTCATATAACTTTTATACATACACATATGTATAATGTTTACAGATTCGCAATATAAATGTTCATTTTTTTCATTGAAAAACTCTTTCGTTTTTCACTATGATAACGGGCTATGGAAATATTCTTTATTTAGCAAATATTAATTCCTCAACAGCATATGAGCTAAATGATAAGAGTATTTTATAACGAACCTACGAAATATGAAATATCAGAATTTAACAAACCGAATATTCACGAAATACGGTGAATTCTCGATATAAATCCCTACAAGCCTAACGTTTAAAGGTCCCTGAACTACCCACTCCACTGCGGGGTATACCACGTGGGAACCACGAAACTCGAGAGCCGCCGCCGCTGCATAGTGTAACATAACACAGTCGGGTATATCGGTGTGAGACCAGAAGACCACTACTAATCCAACAACAAAACTTCTTTATTTTTCATTATTTTTTATGGAACTTTCACCAACATATTCGTGGCATTTTTATAATGAAAATGATACCAAATATAATATAATTCCGATGATATTTACTTATGTAATGAATAGACTTTATGCAAAATAAAAATTTTCTACTTGAATTTCAACAGACTGGAGTGAAATAGAAATTTATTTTCTTTCTTAATATGTTTAATAGATTGAAAATAATGTAACAGTATTTAAAAATTTTTCTAACGTTTTTACTGTTTTAAAATATGCCATTTTTGTTATACATGCATAAAATCCGCAGTCTGGTAATGAACGATTAAAGTTTCGAACGCAAAGAAGGACAGCGTATGGGAAAGAAAGAGACGCGGAGATGAAAGACTGGCGTGAGCTCAGGCCTTTAAATAAAAACAAACTTCTTTATTATGAATTATTTTTTCACAAGACTTTCACCAATATACTCGTTCAATTCTTCTGATTAAAATGATACCAAACAAGATACAATTCGGATCATATTTGCACTAATTTTCCGTTAATATAATTATAAAGGAAAGTAACTTTCATCGCTCATTAGACAAGTAAATATCATCGGAATTATATCACATTTGGTTTCACTTTAATCAGAAAAATGCCACGAATATGCTGGTAAAAATCTCATTAAAAAATAATGAAAAATGAAGAAGTTTTGTAATTGGATTAGTAGTGGTCTTCTGATCTCTGATATATTTGATCGTGTTATGTTACACTCCTCGGCGGCGGTGGCTCTCGAGCTTCGCTGTCTTTTTCTTCGTGCAACATTGTATCAGAGAAAGACATTTTCTCAGCCTTCTTGTCCCTGGCCAAATGTATATGTACCGTGTTTAGGACATTCAACGAGTAGGGTCATTTACGATTCCAGCGTGCACTGTGTAATTCATATGCAACGTTCGACGTGAATTACAGATTTCGTATGTATATACAGTCCCTCGCCAGAACCGAGTAAGGGACTTATATCGAGAATTCACTGTATGTTGTCAATACACATAATTTTGTACATCTGCAAAAAATTGATTCTTAAATTTTTGGTTTTAACTTCGTTGTTCGAGAAATATTGTACAAAGACAAGTGAATACTCTTTCCTGCACGATTCGCACAACGTAAAAATACGTAAGAATACCTGGAGTTTGTATTGCACAGACCTACATTCCAATAGCAACTGTCTATATGTATACATGTACATATTATATACATGTTATGTACGAAAAGTGTTTGAAATTTTGTGTTCGTACTCAATTTTGTCTCCTGGAGAGACTAAAATGCAATCAATCTTCGTTCTTAAGGGTTTCTGGTTTCCGAGCCCGTTTTATCACCAATTTTTAGAAATTATTAAACTTTTTATATTGGGATTATGCGCTCATATTTATGGGTATTTGAAGTAGATAAGTTAGTCTTTTTAAAGTTACACTAATAAAATTTACATGAGCTATATATTCTTTTATCGAGTACATTTTGAAAAACATGTATTGAGTGTTGCCATGATTCCAAATCCTTTTGCTAATCGAAAACAAAAAAATGAGCAAGCATATTAAGCAGTATGAATGTTACGTATGGAGACGTTTTCTCCACGTTCATTTCGATTAGAAGTTCTAATCTCTTTTCTGAGAACGAAAAGCGCCCCAACAGGCCCCTTTTATTAACCTGTTAACCGAGCGGGACGTATAAATACGTCAAACGTAAACAATATCCGGTACGGGTAGGACATATGAATACGTCCTTTTCTATTTGTTTGTAATTTTGTATTTTCCTTTGTGCTTTATATATAAATAAACCAAAAAATATATATTTCATAGTCTTTTCATTTATTTTAAACGTAAATAAAAAAAAATAATAATAGGAAATTACATCCTCCGGGCGTGACGTATTTACACGTCCTAGTGAAAGAGTTTGCGCCCCTTATATGCTGCGTAATTAAGAAGGGAATTCCCCGGTTAACAGGTTAATGGAAGATACTGTATGACTTCTTTATATGAAAATCTTTAGAACACTCCCTTCTGGCATCCGTTAATTAAGATTCTGATAGGAAATAGCCCGGATAACCTTCATTAACACCTTTTAAAAAATGTGATTGTGACCCTACGTGACATTAAATCTTAAACAGAGCAGCCCTTTCATTTTCAAGGTACACAAACCGTTTCATTTTTATCCTCTTTGGTTCAGTAGCGGTTCAGTAACGTGTAGAGTCACGACACGTTACACGCATCAGAGTCAATTCTAGTGAGATCGGGTTAAAGTCCCTTTCGAATCAAATCCTAACCTTATAGATTCCGTTAGTTCGGTATACAGGGTGAGTCGGCTAACGTTTGCACTTCAAATATCTTTGTTGTTTCTGAAGATACGTAAAATATGGTAAGGACAAAGTTGAATGGTACAATGGGGCTGACATGATGCCATAAAAAATTTTGTTTTTATGTCATTTTTTTAGAGATATCAAGATCACCTTGAATTTTTTAAATGGAATCACCCTTTTTTGAACACCTACAATGATAGTCCATTTCATTAGGAATTCAGTGACAATAATTATTCCAAGGTCATTCAAGGTCACAGACAGAGAAAACGTATAAGATTTAGAATATGAAAGCAGAATACGTTTATCACGATTGAGACTTGTAGAAAATAGTAAACATACTATGGTCGTAGTTAAAGTAAACATACTAAATTCTTTCAATGTTATTGTTATGCAGCATTCTTATTTATTATCAGTATGTTTCCAAACGCGATTCCGCTATGTCTTATTCAATGACTAAAAAGTGTGATGTGATCACGATTTACTGTGAGTGTAGACAAAATGCAGTGCAGGCCCGATTAGTTTATAAAGAAAGGTACCCCGCGCGAAACACTTCTTCTAGACAGACTTTCATTAATACGTACAGGTTGTTTCGAAGTACTGGAAGTGTACATGCAAGACAGCACAAACGGAAGAATCCCACGACTAATGAAGACAATGAAATTAATATTTTAGCAGCTATAGCTGTCAATCCTCGTGTGAGTACGAGAAAAATTTTCCGGGAAGCAAGCATAAGTCAAAGTAGCGTAAAATTTCATCCGTTCCACATATCGCTCCATCAAGAATTGCACGGGAAAGATTTTCAAAATAGAATTAACTTTTGTCAATGGATTGCTTCAAAATCATTCATGTTTTTCTAATGTCTTGTTTACGGACGAAGCAACATTCACTAATCATGACTCAATTAATCTACGGAACCCATTATTGGTCTGTGGATAATCCGCACTTGCTGCGAGAAATTGATCATCAAAGACAATGGAGCGCAAACATGCGGTGTGGTATTTTGAACGACAAAATAATTGGACCATATTTCGTTAACGGAATGATGACGGGACAGAAATACGCTCAATTTTTGCAAGATCTGCCAATTTTGTTAGAAGATGTCCCTTTACAAAATCGCTATGATATGTGGTATCAACATGACGGTTGTCCTGCTCATTATGCACGAGTAGCAAGAGAAACGTTGGATTCTCGATTTCCAAACCGATGGATTGGACGAGGCGGAACTGTTTCGTGGCCAGCACGTTCGCCTGATTCAAATCCACTAGATTTCTTTTTATGGGGTCTGCTAAAAGAGACCGTGTATATGGATGCTCCAACAACAGTTGAAGATATGCGTCAGCGTATCATCACAGCATGTACGAATATCACCTTGGATATACTTATCAGAGTTCAACATTCCTTCAGAGCTTGTTTACATGAATGTATCGACGTAGACGGCCATCATTTCGAACATTTATAAAATACAAGTCTTCTGCTTCCATATTTTAGTTTTATACGTTTTTTCTGTCCTTGACCTTGAATGACCTTGGAATAATATAGTCACTGAATTCCTAACGAAAGGAAATATCATTGTAGGAGTTTTAAAAAGTGGTTCCATTTTAAAAAGTCAAGGTGACCTTGAAATCTCTAAAAAAAATGATATAAAAACAAAATTTTTTTATGGCATCATGTCAGCGCCATTGTACCATTCAACTTTGTCCTTACCATATTTTTCGCATCTTTAGAAACAACCAAGATATTTGAGGTGCAAACGTTAGGTGACTCACCCTGTATATTCTATTTGGCATTCAATAATTGCTCTCTAACCCCGCATTGCCAGTGCGTCAAAACCGTGCATCATAGGTAACAACTTCTTCAATTATACACTCACTACATTCATTCACGACACAAACAATAACACTTGTAACGATTTCAATTCAGAATATATTTTTCTTGTTTGCTTTCTCGCGTAATGTACAACCCTTCCTTATTGCCCAATATCCTAAGCTAATAATTGAACGCTAATAATTGAAATTATATATGTCGGAGGCTGGGCGGAGTCTTCCATCCTCGGACCCGTCGGAGATTGACCGGCGTCGTTCTCCATCGATTCACCCCTTTTGCACTTACGCGATTCTCGAACAGACTCTACGCAAACGCAATGCCCGATCTCGTAGCGCAACGCGAGACACGTCAACGAGCCCACGGGCCTGATAGAATACTCGCGAGTCTCTTTTGGGTCTTCCCTTTTCGCTAGTCCTCACGAAAAGTCACTTTTCTCACCACTGGTCTTTACTGTATCGTAGCAGAAACTATTCTGTCGCCCGTGGTCACGTTCAACAGGGTCCCAGCCCATCATTTTCCAGGGACCCTTTTTCGCATCTCCCTTTTGCGCCGCGCGCGAAGAGGGGTAAGACAGGTAAACGGGGACTGTTTTATTGCCCCTTCGCAGGGCAATTACCAGGCTGCGTCCAAGCTTCGGGCTCCAAACTATCCTAAAGTCCGCGCATAACTACTAAATGTCTAAATTGTTATTTTACAAGTAAACTTAATCCTATACAACAAATAGGCGTTACACGTCGTTGCCGACGAGTTGCGTCGCTGCCATCACGCCCCGACATATACAGGGTGGGTCGCCACATTTTACCATCTAGATTTACGTCATTATTATTACGCATAGCAAACAATGTTTCAGATGAAGTTGAATGGTTTTGAGAGGGGCACATTCTGATGGTACATTTTTTTTGTAGGTGGATATGTAAAGGACATATGAAGGTCATTAATGTTTTTTTAAATGGAATCATATATTTTTTATTGCATCAGCTTATGCTCCTTCATATTCTTTACAAAAAAGTATTAATCTATTTCTGTAAAAAATCATTAGTTTAGGAGATATTTTAATTGTAATGTCTCTTTACAGAAAAGGTTCAATGTGGCGACCATTTGCATCAGAACACTTTCTGAATCGAGAAGTTAATGATTCACTAACATTGCGTAGTGTATCTGATGTTACTTTGTTACACTCATTGATGATACGATCCCTCATATTGGCCACTGTAGTCGGAGACTCAGCGTACACTTTATTTTTTAAGTAGCCCCACAAGAAAAAGTCGAGGGGCGTTAGATCTGATGATCTTGTCGGGAAATGAATGGGGCCACTTCGCCCTATCCAACGATCTGGGAACATTCGATTTAATGTATCCCTTGCTATTCTTGAAGAATGAACAGGGAAACCTACGAACCAAGGTACCTGGGAACTCAGGGCATCCTGTTGAATCCACTTTCTTTGTCGTGTATGCAATGGTAAATCATCTAAAAATGTCCATAGAGTATTTGATAAAAAATGTGCACATTTTGGTCCGGTTAGTGATCCTTCGATAAAGTATGGACCAATAAGTCTAAATTTCACAGTAAGTAGGAAAGAAAGAATTGTCAACACAGAAAATGTAAATATTTACATTGATAATTCTTGCTCGCCTACTACATTATCACATTGAATTCATAATATTGACCAGAAAGTCGAGATTTCCTAACAAATTAGAATTAAAATATCTCCTAAACTAATGATTTTTTTACACAAATAGATTAATACTTTTTTGTAAAAAATATGAAGGAGCATAAGCTGATGCAATAAGAAATATATTATTCCATTTAAAGAAACATTAATGACCTTCGTATGTCCTTTACACGTCCACCTACAAAAAAAATGTACCATCAGAATGTGCCCCTCTCAAAACCATTCAACTTCATCTGAAACATTGTTTGCTATGCGTAATAATAATGACGTAAATCTAGATGGCAAAATGTGGTGACCCATCATGTATAAGTTACGAGGCTTACTAATCTTAAATTTAAACCAACAAAGATTTCTCCAACCTAGTGGCTCCCCGGTTTCGCATCAGGTGCGTCTGTGAGTTATCCACCTCCTAGCGGATTCCCAGTTTCGCATTCATTCGCGCTCTTATACAACCTCCTAGCAGTTCCCTGGTTTCGTACCGGGTTCGCCTGCGTGTCTCTCCTAGTGACTCCCCGATTTCGCATTGGGTGCGTTCACGAAGTTTCATCCTACTAGTAGCTCCTCGGTTTCGCATCGGGTGCGTCTGCGTTTGACTTCAACCTCCCAGAGGTTTGCTGGTTTCGCATCAGGTGCGTCCTTGACGTCAACTATCCTAGCGGCTCCCCGATTTCGCATTGGGTGCGTCCGCGTACCTAACTAACAAATTGAAACCATATTTCAGGGGTAATAACCCCCTCTCGCGTTTCTCGCAGCCCTGGCTCGTAACATGAATATGGCTATGATCTTCAGACCACAGATCAGGATAGATTAAAAATCTGATTTAAATTACTGATTTAAAAAATATTTTTTTGCCTTTAGCGCGTTAATAGTTTTGGTTCGTACGATAACACAGTCAAGGGCTGAAGATTCTCTCAAAAAGTGAATTGGTCCACTGGAACTTGAGATATTGTGGCAACAATTTCTAAAAAAAAGTGGTTTCGAGAAAAACACATCCAAAGCTCTAACTATGAATTATACGAAATGCAAACAAATCTTCTTGCACACATATACTGAAAGAAAATGCAAAGGAACACCAGTTTTGTGAAAATGAAAAATCAGTATAAGTACTTAAGTACTATAGCTTGCTAGTGGTAATTGGAATTTATTTTTTCAAATCGGACTAGTTTTTTCGAATAGCGCACCCTATTGTTTCTTAATGTTTGTACTTGTATTTCAACATTTAAAGTATACAATTGTACCAGTTATTTGGTTCACGCGCATCATTTTGATTCTATTTTCATATGTATTTTGAAGTAGCAACCTCAAAACTGGCAATTATGTTAAAAAATTGTTGGTACGCAGAGTCGATAGGTAACTGTTCTAAAGCATCGTCTGTTCTTTTACCCAGCAGGTAGAAATTTCAGGTTTGCGTGTTTAAGGGTCTTCATTGCCTTATACCACCCTTATGAAACTTCCTAAACGAAGGACAGACGATGTTTTAGACGGTTACCCATCGACTCTGTGTACCAATCTGCAGGAAAACTCTTCTTAGAGCGGCCCCTCTCGTGCCCTGTTTTACGACGTGCATTTTCGACATGCGTAATGCCCTCCCTAAACTTTTCAGAAAAATCTTGTGTAAGATCAGTGTTGTTTGAATCGCGATAGAGAGAACATCTCTAGAAACTTGTCAATTCAAAGCTCACCGTTGCTAATATGTGTGTTTTTAATGTTTAATATTTGATTCTGTAATTCTGTGATTCTGACAATTCTGTAATGTTTAATATTTGATTTTTACTTTAATCATTTTAACAAGATAAAAATAATACATTGGTGTTTGTAAATTATTTTAATTTCTCTACCGTTTTAAAATGCATCTATTCATTTTTGCTATAAATGCATGAAATCCGTAGTCTAGTGATCACAGTAACTAATTGTTGTGATTTGTGGTACAATGCAAGTGATATTGCAATTGTTATTAGTACATAGCTATGTGTTAGCAAATGTAAACAGCGATCGTAAGTTTGGAAAAATTTCACGGCATCTGTGCGAAATAAACATACGATTAGTTTATCGATAAGAAAGTGAAAGTGAAAGTCAGTTAATTTAACTGCGCACGTCCCTTAGGTTGTTGTACCTACTATCTACCAACAGCTGTGCTGTTTGTTTACCTGACTGTACGTCCCCTAGCTTTTGGCACTGCCATACCTGAAGTCAGTAGTGCAGTTCGTCTCCCAATAGCCAAGAGAAACACGTTTCAAAGCAGCAAGTGCATTTACGGTTGAATAAGCGAGCTCTAATTATTATAAATAAATTTCTGCTCCTTCTGTTGTTGACTGCATTACCGCGTTACGACACCGATGCTCTGCTCAGTGGATCCTGCTGCCGAGCCGGACACTCCCCGCCATCGCGCGCCCTGGCCGCGCTCTGATTGGTCCGTGTTTTTTGTTAATAACTCCTTAACCCCTTAGCTTACAATGACGTGTCAAAGACGTGGTAAGTCTACCGGGCCAAACATAAACAAGTCGTATCAGAGACGTGATGTGCTGACCGGGCCAAACATCAACACGACGTGTCAGAGACGTGGTGGAGCGGCCGTGCCAAATGTTAAATCGTGCCAATCGTAAGGCAAGGGGTTAACAAAGCCGAGGTGGACATTTTTGCAAAGGAAAATGTCACTTTAAATGACCTTAGGAACCGCCCCTTAAACGACTGTACGACATTTTTGGGACACCCTGTATACACTTTTATGTATAATAATACACGAATATAATAATAATAATAATATAATAATAATATACGAATTATATTGAAAAGTGATATTACTGTAGTTACACTATTACATATTCTTGCTTATTTTTTGGCGAGGTGGTCATCCAAGTTACGGATTCCCCGCTGCCCCTCGGAGGGATATTTGGGCCCCCATGCTCTTGGACGCCCCGAAGGGGCGGGCCTGTAGCCCAGGTAAACCTACTAAATCCACCCCGGTGACCCACCCTAGGCTTGTAGAGAGGGGACAAGATCTCGAAACCGAACTCCCCCCCCCCCCCCCCCCCATCCCCACCCCGTCGCTATTCATACATAATTTGGTAACAAGCTAACATATCCCAGTGGCTACCTGACCTCGCATGAGGGTCGTTAACGCAAAATAGAAATAAAAAGAAAACTGTTTTCCAACCTCTCAGCAAGTCCTCGATTTCTAATTTCTTTCTTAGTTGATTTCAAATTGCGCACAAACTATTTCTTGACCCAATGGTATAGTCCTTAGAATATCCCACAAAAAATTGAAGATTAATTTTCATGAAGTAAAGCCCATCTCCACGCTAATGTATGATATATGACATATTATTAAAACTAATGTAGACGCATGTTATTCACAAGGAACCAAATAAATAAAGGCAAATTATAAATTTATGAACTTTATGATGAAGTACCAAAATTAAATCAAATTTGTTGTTTCGGTATTGAATCATCACAACTATACAGGGTGTTTCGTAAATGGTGGTAAAAATTTTAGAAATAGATTCCTAATGCTTAGAGAAGACAGAAAAGTTATACAATTAACATAGATCCGGAAATGATTAGTTTCTCCGTTATTAAAGTTTTTGTGCCTCAATTCTCGTCACATCTTAGAAAATTTCTTTATTGAAATGTTCAATATGCCCACCTCCTGTCTCAATACGAGCCTCAGCTCGTTGTCTCACTGATAAGGAGACTGCACACGTCGTCACCGATTTAGTTGAGATTTTGGAGAGTTACAGATTTAGTTCTCCTGATTACGAAAATACCCCATTATAGGGGCAGACACTCAATAGCTTTCGAGATATTTATAATTAAAGTTTCGACATAACTGTAAAATGCCAGTTTAATTCACGACGGAGAACTAAACTTTATAACTCTGCAAAATCTAAATTAAATCCGTGACGACAAGGGTTTGCAGTCTCCTTTTGAGCTCTGAACACGCTCCCAAATTACTGGCGTGGCACGTATCGTCTGAAAAGCTGCCACAATTCGGTCGCGGAGAGTTTCTAGATCATCTATTGCAGACGAATACACTAAAAACATAACTCCACAGAAAAAAACTTTAATAACTCGGAAACTAAACTTTTCTGGACCTATGATGATGTAACTTTTTTTTCTTCTGCAAGCATTAGGAATCTATTCCTAAAGTTTTGGCCACCATTTGCGAAACACCCTATATAAATATACATCTGCTTTAACATGTACTAATTATTAAAACATGTCAGCATTAAATATTAACATTATATAGATAGGCCGTTATTGATATTGATTTTTGCATGTGTTACTAATAAAAAGTGTGCAAAAAAGTTAATCTTGCTTTTAACCGTAATGTCATTATTTCGACACGAATTTATTTCGTTTGATGCAGATACGTTCTGAACAGTAAACATGTATTTTATCGCATTCCTAACAATATGTAATAACAACATAATACATTATACGTGTAATTACAAATACTTCACTTATCAGTTTGCAATTTTATGCACTGACTTGCAAGTTCTAAAGATCTTACTAGGCTAAGTTTTAGGAGATTAAAAATGCTATACGAGTGAGTCATCTAACATTTAGACTTAAAACATCTCCGTTGTTTTCGATAGTTTGGGACGATGTCTAAGAGAAAAAATGTTTGCTTTAGACGACAATTATTGCGATGAAGATTTTTTTCAGAGCAGTATTTTGCGATATTTCAAGATCATCGACGTATTTTAAAATAAGATGACGTATTTTCATCAATGTAACATTATAACTAATAAAAAGACAAATTCAATCGTGTACAATATATTGATATTAAAGTGACCTCCGAAGAAGTAACTATCAAGAAATGTGTCAATGTGTTACGCAGTATGTGCGGTGTTCTTTACAAAGAAAATTACAAAAGTTACAATGCATTCCCTGGGTAACTTCTTCGCAGGTCATTTGAAGGTAAACATACACGGTTGAATTTATTTTCTGACTACATGCATATGTATAACGTTACGTTAATGAAAATATGCCACCCTATATAATAAAATATAGATGACCGACAACATCTACAAATGTCATTAGACATTTCTTTCTACCATTACAAACACTGGGGAGATTTTCTGTTCAAATATTGAATGACATACCCTGTAAATTCATATTACCTTCATAATGGATTTAGTTCAAGCGCAATAATCCGATTAAAAATTCTGGGACTATCAGTTTAAAAGACACAAAGAGAATTAGCGTTTCTTGAAGACATTTTACAGTTTTCTAGTGTCAAACGTTGATCCAGTGCTAGGAAGCCCATCGGAAACGTTTATCACAGAGTGCTCCAGTTCCCGTCAATTGCTTTGAATTCAGGACGAGGCTGGATCAGGGTTAGGGTAGCTAACTGGATTGTCGGAATTCGGGCTAATACAAGTCTATCAACTTATTCTGCCGATCCGTTAGACACATCGCAGGTTCCCGTTCTCCGAAGAGCATCCGAAGCTAGAAGCTAGAAATCCGGTGCATATACGTAACAGAAATATAGATAAATCGTTTATTATTTCTTACATGTGATAAGTAGTAGTCTGTAGGAGAAGGAACGTTTATGCTTAGTTGCTGCCAAACATGTATAACATAGCAACTAAGCATAAACGTTCCTTTTCCATTATTTCAGCGTATTGAAAACAGAGAATAAAAGAAACAGCAACAGCAAACATTTATAAAATTACGGTATTTATACTATTACATGTAAAAAATAATACACAATTTTTCTACATTTCTGTTATCTATACCACACTCTGAGAATGCTTGTCAATTTCAAAATAGTTCGTAATCGAATTTCATACTCCGTGTATTATATACAGCGTGTCCCACGTAACAGTTTTCACGATTTTTTAAGTACAGGTAACCCTCCCACAACGCGGCATCTTATAACACGGTTTCGCTACCTGTACGTAACCCCCGTTTTTGTACTGGCTCTGGGTCTCATACAACACGGCATTTTCTTAGGAACCTATCTACCGTGTTATATGAGGGTTACCTGTATTTACGATAATCTGACAAAAAATATTTTCAACAAAAGTTGACCAGTTTTCGGTTGGCTATATATTGCAATA
>CM052123.1:742687-813084 GCA_028454245.1 Halictus quadricinctus
GATGTGCACTCCACACCACGGACTACTCCTAATTCTTATCCTTCATTTTATTTATTATATAGCTAATAACACTAATTTACAGTTAACGCTATTGATCTAAAAATACAAAAATCGTTTCTTTGCTTTGGTATTGTAGGTACAGTCGCGTCGGTATTTAAGTTGACGCTTATATTTTTAGAAAATTGAAGATAAAAGCGTGTAATAAAAGTAAATAACATATGAATTTGTAACAGAAATATATTTATTTAGGCATTATAAATTCAACAGACACAGTAGTTTTATTTTGTATCAAAACAATAATAAATTAATGATTTTTTAAATAATATTATGTTTAACTATATAACAATAATAAATACTGAAGTAATTAATACGAGATTTGCTAACCCTTCGCTTTTATTACTCCTAATAAGCGATTGGGCATACTCTGTATTAATTTTTCTAATGTTTCAGCAGTAATCTCATTCCACTTGTTTTTTAAAGCTGCGGTGAACTTTGATTTTACATATCGCCCATTTTTTGGAATATGGCGCTTTATCTTATCCCATACATGTTTTATGGAATTTAAATCCAGACTCTGAGGTGGCCATGAGAGAACAGAAATATTATTTTCTACTAAAAATTCCTTAACTATTTCTGCCGTATGTTTCGGGTCGCTATCATGTTGAAAAATGTAGGCTTTCTCAATTCCGAATTTGTCAATAGATTTAAATAAATTCTCCCTTAGTAATTCTATGTATTTTACAGCAAGTCTCCCATAAATTATTGTCAAATATCCAACTTGGTTGTCGTTGAAACAACCCCATATCATTATGCTACCTCCGCCATGTTTAAAACACACTTCCTCCTCTTATTCGAATTCAATTCGAATTTGGATTCATCACTCCACATTATGGATTTACACTAGAAATGTACGGTCTTTTTCGAGATATCCGTCCATGTAAATTATGCTCATGTATGTGTGACTTAATCTGCGTAATTGATATTGGCAATGGCAGATTTTCTTTTATTTGTTTTGCACTAATAAACGGATTTTTTTTTACTTCTCTACCCGTTCTGATCAAATTTTCAGATTTACCAATGCTTTTTAGTTTTTGGCAACAGACATTTTTCGAACACCTTCTTTGGGTATACCAAACTCTATTGCTGCATGCTGCAAATTTTTTCCTTCCATTCTTCGGTTGTAAATTTGTATTCTCTCATATTCCGCCAATTCTCTAGTTTTACGCATGCTACAAGTAACAACTATTTATAAATATGAATATTATATGTTAAAACCATTTTATACGCTATCAAGTATATTATTATTAAAAAGTAATTATACACCATGAATTTTGATTGGAAAATTAAAAAATTACTTGTTCCAACTTACTTCCCGGCTGGTAAAATATGGACAAAAATTTCAGATATTTGTAATTACTACACTTACTGCGATCCTTTCGCTTCGAAACTTTGTACTCAACTGCGACAGTGGTTATACTCAATGGTAACACAAGCAAAGGACGAGAAGATCAAGTACACACAACACGTGCATTAAAAAAACAAAGCAACGCGTTTTTGGACTTCGACCGCGTCAACTTAAATACCGACGCGACCGTAGGTATACCATCGGTTATGGGAAGATAAAATACAATAATTTCTTATTTGAAAGCTCTTTACTTTCTTACTTTTTCATTATAATCTATAACATGTATTATAATCTCTAATCGAGTTTTTAATGCTTCAGAGAGCTAATTGAAATCCTTCAAAACGTCTTCTTGATGCGCAAATCGCTATGTGCCCGCCCACAGTATCGCAGACAATGAATTTGAGTACAAGAAATTACGCGCTCTTGAGTCGTGCCAATCTCTTGAGTTTCTTCCCTTATAGAGATTGCAACGAAAATGACTTTCCGCTGTATCTCGAAGGAAACTTTTTTTGAAATTGTCCCGTGTGTTCCTAAGACCAATCAATATCCGCACTTCCCTCGGAAAAGTAATAGAGATAAAGTGCAGATTGTTGTAACTTTTATCGTGATGAACAAAGACATGCTCGCTTTATCTTCATTCTAGACGGAAAGAAGATTTCTTGCAGGCTCTCTCGCGAGAGATACGTACAGTTTCGAATTACAGTATCGAATTAGCTGTTCAGTCAATTAGCGATAGTCAATTTCCTCGAAGCTATAATGTTGCAAAATACATATTATTATCCTCAGTAATATTGTTACCATTTTTCATTCGTACAATGGAACAATAATGTCATATAAAAATAATAATAACAATGCAAAATTTTAAATTTCTTTTTCTCCTGCATGCTTTTCTCCTGGTTATATAAAAAAATTGTAGTTATCTTTTTCACTTTATCCACTGTTTAAACATTTAAACCTTTCTGTAATAATAAGATGTTATTAAACTATATCACCTTATTCAGTTATACATAGTGTTCCTTCTCGAGAAATTTTATAATTGATTACTTATCATTTCTTGAGAAATTCCAGTATTTCTCGAGGAATTTAAATCTAGGAAAATTCTTAAGAATCTCATTTATTTTATAACATACTTTCGGAAATGAATTTTAGTAAAGTTCTAAAGTTCTAAAGTTCATTGAAATCTGGAGGGAGGACCCTAATCGACAAGTTCACCTAGGATTATTCTGTGCGTAAATGCTATGTTGTGTAAATAATCTTCTTTCGTATCTAATCTACTTTCGTTGCATCGATTTGTTCCATCCATTATACCTATAGCTGCATCCTTTATGCCGGGTCCACACTGCTGTTCGCCGGCTGCAGTGTGGACATTTTAACGAACAATGTTCTACAATATTCTACATAGTGGATTTCGGGACAAATTTAATAACTCCGAAACTAATACATTTTCGATCCAAGACCCTTAACACTTTTTTAAAGATCATATGAAGATCAGATGATTTTTAAAAGAAAAAAGATTAAGAAAGTATAAATAATTTCAGTTTTTTATTGAATAATGAAATTACTTGTTTCGATATTATAAACAAATACATTAAACTTGTGCAGGAATCAGTCGTTGCTAAAAATAATAAAGTTACTAATAATCTCTGACAGAAATCGCTACTCGAAAATTCGTATCCTTCTTTGATATTTTCGATCGAATTATATTGAGTACTTTTTCACAGTCCTCATATGACATTCTCGCAAAATCTCTGAATTCTGTTTCTTTTTAAATAAATCACTTGTTAAACATATTCCACCAGACACGCGTTTTTTTCGAAAATTTCTTTTTACCAGCATTGTCCTGGAACTGCTAGCGAACAGCTATCAAACAGCTTAGCTGGCGAGCTGCTCGCCAGCTGCTTGCCTACAGCAATCTGGACACGATTCAGTTTCTGTTGGCGAACAGTTCGCGAACAGTTCTACTCAGTGTGGACCCGACATTACGAATATCGCAAATCCTCCATCTATTTATGTTTTATCATCATTTGTGACCAACGTCATTGAGTTCAGCCTGTGGAGAAATTGGAGAAGCCAAAATTTGTGCAATGTCACAGAATGTTTGTATAGTAGTTGATTTGATATCGAATGGCCGCTTTGCCAACGGATGACATGAACGAAAGGGAAATGGGCTACAGGACCGGTCTCATCGAGAATGCCGGGGGCAAGAAAAAGAATAACGAAGGAGGTTGGAAAGGACTGACCGGTTTTAATAAATCGGTTGGTAAGAACCGTCCAGACTCGTATTCGAGAAACTGTGGCCAACAAATAAACGACCAACTGTTGGCTGTTGGTGAACAGACCAACCTTTTTTCCTATTTTTTTTTTTTCTTTAGCTTCGTCTTCTTCTTCTTCCTCGTCTTCGTGACATAAACGCTACATTGCCACCCTAGAGTTCGATCACCTCGAAAGTGATTCTCAAATTCTGATACGGAACAAGCACGGTATTAAACAACTGATTTTTTAACGTAACAGTTATCTACAGTACATTTCCGATATAGGTCCCTACAAGCCTCGCGTTTACCGGTCCCTAGAACTACCCACATCACCGCGGGGTGTACCCCGTGAGAAGCCAAGAAGATCGAGAGCCGCCTCGCCGCCGCCGAGGAGTGTAACATAACAAGGGTCGGGTATATCGGTGTGAGACCAAAGCACCACTACTAATCCAATAACAAAACTTCTTCATTTTTAATTTTGTTTTTTATAGGACTTGCACCAACATATTAGTGGCATTTTTCTAATGAAAATGATACCAAATATGATATAATTCCGACGATATTCACTTGTGTAATGAACAATTAAAGTTTCGCGTAGGAAGAAGGGCAGCGTATGGGAAAGACAGAGACGCGGAGAGTCGAAACGTTCGGCAAGATGAGAGACTGGCGTGAGCTCAGGCCTTTAAATCAGAACTAAAACTTTTTTATTATTAATTATTTTTTTACGAGACTTTCACCAATATGTTTGTGGAATTTTTCTGATCAAAATGATACCAAATATGCTATAATTCCGATAATATTTAAACTAATTTTCCGTTAATATAATTGTAGTGGAAAGCAACTTTCATCGCCCATTACACAGGTAAGTATCATCGGAATTATATCAAAGGTTTCGTTTTAATCAGAAAAATGCCACGAATATGTCCGTGAAAGTCTCATAAAAAATAATGAAAAATAAAGAAGTTTTATAATTGGATTAGTAGTGGTCTTCTAGTCTCACACCGATATACCCGATCGTGTTATGTTACACTCTTCGGTGGCGACGGCTTTCGAGCTTCACTGTTCGTTTCTACGAGCAACATTGTATCAGAGAAAGACATTTCTCAGCCTTCGTATCCCTATCCGTCTGTATGTCACTGGTTTCAGCCACGTAGACGCGAGGGTCATTTACGTTTTCAGCATGCACTGTGTACATACTTCAAATGCAACGTTCGCCAAGAACCATTGATTTCGTCTAAATGTTCCTTGCCAGAACCGTGCAAGGGACTTATAACGCGAATTCACTGTGTGTAACAAGTAATGGTCATCCGCCGTAAGGGTGAATCTACACCTCTGGATCGGTGGACATTTCTCAAAAGGAGCTTGTCACAAAATTGATTATAACAAAGAAAATTGTTGCTAAAGGTTTTTTTACATCAACACCTTCTACTCATCAAGAAGATAAAAAGCTTGATAGGAATCATATGTCGCAAACAAATAGTTATTGAGATATAAGCTGTTAAAGTTTCTGCAAAATTTGATTGTGTGGAGTTAAGACATTTAAAGGGACATTCGTCGCTAGACCCGTATGAAATCATTATCACCCTGCCCATTCGGGTCATAAATTTGAAGTTACGAATTATGAAAGAAAACCTTATGTCTAATGTTATACATACAAACACTAATCCTACATTGTAAAATACTAATATACAGTATACTTACAAATTCAGAATTAGAGCTAGAACCTTTGCCGGGTGTGTGAGATACCCAGGTAGAGCAAAATTACCCGAAGTGTAATTATTACATTATTATATTACTTACTTACTGTACATTAGAATTACAGAAGTGCAACTATGTCTGTTTTCACAGACAGAACAATTACAAAATTAAATATCGCACTAAACTTGAAAGGACAGAACATCAGTGGGTATTAATGAATAATATAATCACCGTTTTAAAACCACTAAATCTAGCTACTACAGCATCATGTTCTGAGAATAAAGTAACCATTTCTTTGGTGCTTCCCATTGTTCCTAGTGATAGTAAATCAGAATTAAAAATGTATGTTCAAGATACTGAAATAAATCATAACTTATGTCCAATAGAATGGTGGAAAACAAGAGAAGGAAAATATCCAAGGTTAGCAAAAATCACTAAAACATATTTATGTATGTATGTATACCGGCAACATCGACCAGCTCTGACAATGAACGAATATTTTCCACAGCTGGCAATATGTATCGTTAATTCGATACGTACGAGCCTGTTACCGGAAAATGTAAACTTGATGGTATTTTTACATAAAAATAAAAACACCTAATTTGATAATTGAATAATTGATTGCTTTGTAAACATTAAGAAAATCTACTCTCAACTATTTTATGTAATAATAATAAAAATTGTCTCATATACTCGGGTATCGTTAAAGAAGTTAAGATCGTTAAAGAAAGTAAGTAATCGTAATATGTCTTCTGCTTCTTGCAATTGATGCTAACAATTTTTATTTTGCATAAAGATCCGGTAATGTTTGCTTACCCGAATAAACGGGTATCTCATAAGTAACAGCTCTATTCAGAATCATCTGTTCCTTCGTCGGATTCACAGCAAATTGTTATTTACTCACGCGAATACGGCCGAATAATTGTGCTTTCCTTCCGCGGTCAATGTGGGTACACTTTCCGACACACTTCCGCTACTACTATTATTTACCGAGTTATTAGCAAATAATGGACGGATGTACTATTCCGTCGACACAACTTTGGAAATTTTTCTAAGTCCCACCGCTAAGAGAAAACTTTTTCCGGAAACTTATTTCTAATCACTTCAAATGCGTTTTAAATCTTGTCTTTTACATCGTTTATTTAAGAATGTAAACTTGAAGCAATCGAATGTCTGAACTCGCAAGTATCGGTATTGCCAGATGATTCTCGAAAAATCAATATCTCCTTGGAAACGATTTCTTTTGTTTCAGTCGATCAGCATTGATCGAATACATTGTATGCTGCGAGAGCAGTTTTCGCGCTGAAATCCCATTAAAATCGTAGTATTATTTTGATCGTGATTCTTCTCGTTCACTGTCAGGATTTCATAAAGTGTGTTGTGTAGAGTTTAATGATTGTGTGGAAGTGTGGTGTTTTGTGCTTTGAAAATTGGCTCCGAAAGACAGACAACATTATTCAGACGTATTCGCGGGAGGAAATACATAATAGTATACTGTGGATCCGACGGAGGAACAGAAGATTCTGAAAAATTTGTAAGTATACTTTACATTAATATTTTATAACCAAGGATGAGTATTTATATATATAACATTGGACATAAGGTTTTCTCTCATACTTTGCAACTTCCAATTTATGATCCGAATGGGCAAGGAGACAATGACTTGGTACGGGCCTAGCGACGAATGTCCCTTTAAATATCGTTTCTCTCGAGGCACGTACAAGAATATGTTCTGTCTCATCGACACGGTCAGGTGGACTGTCGTAGTAGGCTTTTGTCTATACGTATAACTCCACACAATCAAAATTTGCAAAAACTTTAACAGCTTATATCTCAATAACTATTTGTTTGCGACATATGGTACCTTTGACACTTTTTGTCCTCTCGATGAGTAGATAGCGTTGATGTAAAAAAAACCTCACCAACAATTGTTTTTATAAAAAATTTTGTTTTAAACCATTTTGCGGCAAGTTTCTTTTATAATGTCCACCGATCCAGAAGTGTAAATTCACTCCTAGGACGGATGACCATTACTTTTTATACACACTGTACAATATCTTAAATGTGAAATATTTGAATGCAACGTATAAATTGTACACTATGTACATATAATCTACAATTACTTTTGTTAGCCAACCAATGGATATCATAAAAATAAAATATCGTATTATTATAAACAAATATCTTAAAGTGTTAAGGTACAGGATTTTAAACGATAGGTACTTGTTGTATACTATTGTACCTACACGATATCTTAATGATAATAAACATATGGTAGTTTCTTGTTTAGGTGCCTACTAAAACATATTTCAAATAGGTAGTATAATATGCGTTGGAGCAATTATAGTATGCTTCCACAATGATATTAGTTGTCAATGATTATTATTGTCTATGCTTTTATCTTTGATTTCATCCAATTACTTTCTAGTAAATTATACATTTGCCATGATTATCCACGACCTTTTGGCGTCCCTTCTGTTAATTTTTAAGTTCTCTCTTGTAGACATAGGTATATTGACTAAAGTGTAAAATCTGTGGTTGTAATGAAAACCACCGCATGTCACATGATTTCACTTTCGAGATATTTTCGTTAACCCTTTGCACTCCTATGTCGAGTCTGAGGAGACATTTAACAGGTTTTTACAAAATTCTGAAATACAAAGGGTTAAAGTTCTGATCCCTAATTCTTCGCACTAGTAATGTTTCCTTGTTTCTTTTAATAATATACGTGTGTATGTCTTTCTTTTTGCATAATATTGAATATTTGTATAATTAACGTGAATAATAATAGAAAGAGTAATAATAATTCACAGACAAAGAACAAACCTTGAGGCGGGCAAGGGCGCCCGCCGATGCCCACGGGAATAGCTAAGGGCAATGTGACTCATGGAAATGAGGCGTGGTTTGTTGCCCACCAAGTCGCTTATGCCCGAGGAACCAAATTCTCTGCCCGCACGGACGCCAGCTGAACGGGACTGGTTTAGGTGAAACGACGCAAGTCACTGGACTTGTGTTATTCTGCTTGACCGTGTCGCAGTTAAGTAGTTATTCCAAAACAAACCATTACCGTCAATATAAGGCGCGAGCGTTCTGTTAGCGCGTTCCTGCTCACAATCAGCATTATTTCACGTCTTGTTTTATGACGACTGCGTTGCAGCAATTTACTGGAGTTTAATATTCGGATAATCTTAAAAATCATACAACTTTTTTAATATTACACCGTACAACTTGGATTTTCTTTGAGAAGTTAGGACAATTGGTTTGCTAAGTAACGTGAAAAAATTTTTCACAAAAATTCCAATTGATCGGAATTTCAGAGAAAATACTAAAAGTTATATTTTGAAACTTTTTTATGAGCGCTTATATTGAAAATTTAGAAAGTATGCTTTGTAGATCTGTATCAATTATACATATTCTGAAAATTTCATCAAAATGATTAATATTTCCGCCAAAATTAGTAACAGTGTAAATAGCGAAGGGAATTATTGTGATATGGGTATATATAATAAAAGTACACTCTTTATCTGTATACGAAATAGAATTTATATTTCAATAGATTCTCTAAAAGCGCGTTGTCAGACACGTCTTTACGGTTTGAGAGGAACGTCGCGAATGAAACAAGAAATCGAAAATAGAGGAGCAACAGTCCAATATAAACAACTGAGGATCGAGGGTCCCATGCCGGGGACAACATACAATGTATATTAACTGCAGGTACAATGTATATCAAAAGTCGATTCAAACGATCCTTCCTTCTAAAGAAATAACAGATTAATTTTGAGAAGAACCCTGCAAAAATACAATGTTACAGTACAGATAGTAATTTATTTAAATAACTTGTTCTGTTTCAAAGGGGCTGTCTTGTGGAGACCACCAGATTTGTTTAAATGAAGTTACTGTCGACATTTCCTTTACTCAATCTTTTCCTTTAGTCATGCTTGCAATCCATTCCGTAATGAATTCAGTCGCGTAAGTATGTATGTCGATGTTTCAAGGTCATTCAAGGTTACTTATTGCCGTTCAAATTTTACCTGTAATTCCACTATCCAATAATGCAGACGTTTGAAGTACCCTATCATCAGCTTACACTCTAGACACGTTGATTGCCAATTTGATATAGCCATATCGAATTACTTTTCAACGACACATGACAGTAGAATAACGAGAACTATACAAGCAGCATAATCTATCCAATGGGAAATAACCTAACCCACTGCCTTATCATATGACTTTCGCGAACGAAATGTGGTGCATTTATTATTTACTATATACATATAAGAAAATACAGTAGACTCCGAAAACTAAAAACACTGTACATATATTTTATGTGACAGTTAGTGTACAGAAAAGATACAAACAATTGTTTAAGAAAACAATATATTTACTGTCACAGAAGGTAAACATATGACTTTTAAAACAATTGTTTGATTGCGTTATACGAGAGTTTACTGTGCAAGATATATCTTATCTAACACTTTAGATAAGAGCTCATATTTTCACCTTGTAGTACGTTCTAATAGAATAATTTCAAAGTGCGCTTTCAATAAACAAAGCGTTTTCTTCACTAGATTATTTTTAATTATTTAATACTCAGTGGACTTAAACGATTTAAATAATTAAATTACCGAATGCAACATTACCAGATTGTAATAAATCGGTACGTATTCGTAGAAGACATTATTCGTATATTGCATGTTCTTAAAAATTACAACTGTCTATATATTTTTGTGCGACGGCGTATATGAGTGTATGTATAGGATAAAGATAATAATGTTGACCGATATTCGAAAGGTGATCGTACGCGACGTCGCACAGATGTAGATAGATCTAATCTCACGGACTAAACGAAGTTCGAAGTTCACAACTTCGACTAGCCGTGGATACACAATGAATTATGGATTAATTGCGAATTATACATGAACATAAATATATTCCCATGTATTATTAATATCACGTTCAACGATCGTTCGAACGGTCTTTGTTGTGTTGGAGGAAGCCTATTATTTTTCCATCGTGCACGTGTATCAATGCAGTCATTTTCGAGGAATCGATCGCGTCTTGTAACTTCGTCATTCAAGCATCCACTAGCAGCTTGACTTAGATACAAGGTTTCCTATCCGACATTACTAATCAAATTCCGAGAATACGACAGAGGCTTCTGTCAGATCAGCGCAAAATGTCTATCTATGTATGGAAAATTATTCCCATCATCCCGGAGCACGTGTTCGTATCATTAGTGGCTAAATATAGTCGCATTACGACGCATCTGACATATTCCGTATCATGTACGCTTCCACTTTCTAGAATCTCAAAATTGGTTACATAGGGTAAGGGACCCAATTATTGTGCCTATGTTAATTATACTTATTTTTAAAGCATAATGAATATTAGAAAAGAGATATTAAATGTTTTCATTAAAATCAGTTGATATACACATATGCTATATATCTCTTTTTTAATATTCATTATGCTTTAATTAATATGATTAATATAGGCACCGTAATTGGTACCCTACAGTAATTGGGTTCCTTATTCTGTGTAGATATATTTCAAAATTAAGGAATTCACACCATTTCATAATTTTTAGTAAGTATAAGTTTTTTAAAGTTTCACTATCGATATCATCTTGAAAGAAACAATCATGATTTATTGAACTTAACGTACCAACTCGAGAACGATTGCCGTCGGTTGATGATAATACCACAGCCTACTCTAGTACTAGCCGCGTTGAACAACGTGGCAACACCGTTTGTGGACGGACCGGGAGTCCTACTTTTAATAATGGGCGTCTTGTATTCGGAATTATAATTAACGCTTCTTTCATGGACAATTATGCTAAAATACACGACTCTTTATTAATTATGTATAAGCAATATATAAATATTATAACTATGGTAAGTAGAAGTGATATTAAAGTATCATATCATATCATATCATAAAGTATTTATAACTGTGGTATACATTTTGTGGACCCTCGGAATAGTTTGGTGTTGTGATACATATTAATAGAAATATTTACAGTGATTTTAAGAAAATATAAGTATGCAGCAAAATAAAATCATCTTTGAATTAAGACCCAACATTTTAAAATGAATGAAAGAATATATAAGTTAATAGAAACCCGAAATAGACAAAATTATTGGTATGAAGTCAAAGAGGTTAATTGAATACGTTGGAAAGAGGTTGGATAATTAGTTACTGAAAAGAAGAAACGTACAGATAATTATAATATAAAATCGTCTTAAGTTTTAAAAGTGGCGAGCTTGGCAAACATTCTTTGGTTACTCCAATTTTTGGTTTGCCATATTCATTTGCTTTCGCCTGTGTTGTTTTTAGTTAATTATTTAAAAATATATTATTGTTTGGTACAATTTCTAAATTACATAAGTAGCATTAAAGTCTCAAATAAAATAGTGGGAGTATTGTATTTGAAGCATTAAAATTGTTATAAAAATATAAATTCTTAACAGGTTTAGTGATCATCATCGTCATCATTGATTAAAAATGCCCTCGTGCGCGATTAAAGGCTGTGTGAATAGAACTTTCAAGAAGAATTCTACACAGGAGATGGAGGAAAAGTAACGAAATGGGTAAGCATGAAGGAAATAAAGGTTTCACATAAAACCTTTACACTTAATTTTTCTCTTATACTTAATTTATCTCTTAAGCTTCCAAAAAGTGGCATGAGACGTCAATTATAACTGAACAGTTTAGGCTTAGATGAGTCGACTGTACCTAAAGAGTGTGGTATATGTAGATCATTTTAGGAGCCTGGATTTTGATAGATAGTATATACTTGTAAAAAGAACTATGTAAAACAAATTTTCCAAAAACTCTGTATGTATATATTAAATACAATTTTGTAAAAATTTATATATGATATTGTTAAAATGTTATTACTAATAAATTTAAATATATCGAAAGAAGAATAAATTCTATTAAATAAAAGTGCTACACACAAAAATAAAGACCTGCATAGTTAATAAATTAAAGTTACCTACATTATTGCACTTACTTTCATATGTTTGAACATTACCGACTAACAATAAGTACACATTGATGTGTAAATATTTGAAAACTAGCGGAAAACTGGGAGTCTGGTAGGATGGGTTGGGTTCGTGATATATATACATATATCCGAACCGAACTTTCGCGGTGTTGCCATTTTTACCTTCAGCACGGCTAGTACTAGAATAGGCTGTGATAATACTTATTGTTAGAGTTAAGTAATCTTTACGATTGTATTTATTATTAATCAAACAGTTACTAAAAGCACTAAAAAAACCTGAAATTCCAAATAAAATAGTATTGTAAATTGTAAGTGAAAGGTATGACAATTCTTACCGATAATATTCTCTCATAATTGATATAACAGTAGTCCAAATATATTGTAGGATCCACTGAACAATTAATAAATTCAAAGACAAGAATCATTGCTGAAGAAAGGCTCGCAAAGAACACAACCCATTAAAAATGACGCTCACATCTATTTGGCAAGAATCTTTTTATACCACATTACTATTTGTTATAATAATATGTGGTTTCATCTAGAAACGTTGATTGACTTTTAAGTGCAGAATGTACTTTATAATTAATATTTTAAGTAATATCTGATTAACAAGTTCTACTCATTTTGATGAATAAGAATACAACATTTAAACTTTAAAATTGTTCTTTAACAAAGTTATTGGAGCGACTGAGATTCGGAGGAACAAACATTTTACATAACGACAAGACTTACGCAGCGAATGCTGAAGGAGTTAAATAATACTTTCGTATGATCGTCTCATGATGTAATACGTTACGGCTTCTAGGAATACTACTTCCTCGTATGTCCTATATGTTTTGTGTTCATAACGCATTACTTAAATTCATATGTATACAATACACATAATTAATCATTTCAAATAATATAACATATATTATCATTTAAAATAATTCGATTCTTAATTATTTCACTATTCTATAATTATGAGAAATAAATAAGTTAAAAGGAATTTGATTTGTGAATATGCTACGTGAATATGCTGCTACGTATTACAGATTATGAATAAAAATAGAGGACACTGATTTTCATTCGTTTGGTATTATTTAGTACTTCGATACAAGTGGGCGGACATACATTTTCTAAAAGTATATTAGTATAACAGACAAATTATATTGCATAGAAAATTTTTATTTTAGATACTCGTCGCTAACCAATTTTTATGTGATGAATACGATATCTTTTTTATTCTTTTAGGTCTGAGCCGGGGAACTGGCGGCCGTAGCAGCCAGATTAAAACTTTTGTCCCCACTCTAATTTCCCCTTCTACCGATACTGGCAATTCGTGCAAATTATATCGAAAATATAATTATGGACAATAGATATCTAATTTATACTACATTACGGCCACACATAGTCTGCAGAAAGTGCCAGTAGCAATGACAGCGATACGTCAAGTGATGACGAGATGCGAAGTGCTTCATGTTTCGTAAGTAACTCAAAACGTTCACATACTTCATTATTATTATTTTTATTGTGTTTTATATATGAGAATACGATATACCTTCAAACTAGTGTGTTATCAAATCACTTCAACGAAAAAATGATTTCATTAGTTTTTGTCATAAAAATCTATTTTTTGCGAAATCCTGAGGTCGTAGACAAATTTTGAGACCAAATTTGAAATCAGCCTGAAAAAATCTATAGGAAATGATGTATAGCATGTTAAACAAAATTTTTTTCCGCGCGTGGTATTGGAAAAACCACAATTTTCTTGAAATAGTGCAAGTTTAAGGAATTTTCTCAAGGTTAAAAAGCGTTCGTACCATAATCTCCCAATTTTTCCCATATTTTACAAAGTTTCAGCTTTAATTTAAAAAAAATTTCATCGCTCTACCTCATTTCTATCGAAAGTTCTTTGATTTTGAATCCGATTTCGTCCAAATTGCCCACTGTGCGCCGCACTACACAGTTCGCAATAATGCCCAAAAGCTGGTCATAGGACAATTTTTCGAAATAAAGAATATCGTAAATTTGAGTTTTGATACCATTAAGTAATAGTTCAAACTATAAGGAACCATAAAAAATAACCTCGAAAATTGATTTTAACATTACTAAATTATACCTTCAGTTCTGTTTTCCTTCATTCAAATACTGTAAACTGTAACACTTATTTCTTCATATTGTGTTAAATCTGTACACTTTGGAGCATAATTTTGATATTGAAAATTGTTCCTTGATGACTAAATAATACAATTTTAATGTTAAAATTACTTTCGTGATCATGGAGCAGCATGTACAGTGAATCTGGCATATACGTCACCCAGACTTCTGAGATAGCCATCTCGGAATTGACCCCACTACCGCGAGCGTTAATCGTTCATTACATAAGTAATCATCACCGGAATCATATCATATTTGGTATCATTTTCATTAGAAAAATGCCACGAATATGTTTGTGAAAGTCCCATAAAAAAATAATGAAAAATAAAGAAGTTTTGTTGTTGGATTAGTAGTGGTCTCCTGGTCTCACACCGATATACCCGTCCCGTGTCATGTTCACACTTCTCGGCGGCTGCGGCACTCGAGCTTCGTGGCCCCTCATGGGGTATACCCCGCGGTAGTAGGGATATTTCAACGTCGGCCAACTTAGAAGTCTAGGCGACGTATAAAGGTCAATGCATATCTCATAGGCCCGTCCGGCCGGCTCAACATTACAACCCTGGTTTTGGCCCTAGAGTTTAGGTGCCGGCAACCGTGCCAGGCTTTAAAACCGAATTTTGTTCTCTGGCCTGTCGGGCCTTTTCCAGATGGCCTTTCGAGAGCGCGTTGACAGTCATGTTTAATATTATTCAATGATATAATTTCCATTATTTGTAAGTACTTATTGCCATCTTTCAGGTCGCCTGTCCATTCTGTTTCCCAATGACTCAATAGCAACATGTGTTTTTGATTTACAAGCAAAATTAGCTACTTAAGTATGATACGCAGGACGATAATGCAGGAGAAGGTGTTGTATCGTTCGGTTAGCCGGGCTTTTTTTATGACGGGCAAGGTCAGATGTGGGTCAACTCTAAAAATGAGGCTAGCGTAAAAATTAGTTTCTACGACGAGTTTTAATTACTTTATCACCACCGTTAGACGAAAACACGAAGAAAAATGGTCAACACGTGCTGGAAGTGACTTCCTCATACTAAATCATAATATCGCACCTCCTCCTCGGAAAACATAACAATGGATACTATTTTTACCAAGAAATTCCCGTATGATTAATTCCATGATATTCGACATAAGCTGTGGATTATAGCAGTGGGCTAAGGATATTAAACTGTTACCGCCTACTACTACGCGATTGTAGGGGGTGGAAAGACGCCATTTCGTATGGATTCGAAGTGGTGACATTGTATTGATACGAATGCGCGGCCGATTGGTTCAGAGTGGAAGAGGCAGGCCTCGTTTCACACGCATTTTCACAAATATTGGCTACAGCGGTCACACATACTATGTAGCGTGTGACGTTCGACGTCAAAACATTGGGCCCACAGGCGTGGCTGAAGTGGGGATAGGTTTGTTAGCATAGCAATAAATTGTTATTTTGTTTGTTATAACGTTTAAATTCCTTAACATCATATTCCCCATCTATTACCACGACGAACTCTGAAAAGTTCTGGTTGACAGCTTTTTAAATAAATACAGCATGTTCATTCTGCCTTCGTGCCACCACGTCAGGAGCCTGCCAGGCTCTAGCATTGGCCTGCGAACCCCTGGGGTTCTGGCAGCAGAGGACACGCTGTGCCTTTGTTCCGAGCATCTCGAACCCTCTCAAGTGGCTGTCCCGGACCCCAAAATTCGTATAAACTGGGAAAAACCGCCAGGCTTGCCGGCCTGTGAGGTATGCATTGACCTTAACCAGTTTTTACTATACGCAGTATTTTTAGAAAGATTTTTAACGTTCTTCTAGCGTTTTTAATGCTTGGTCAGCTTTTGGGCATTATTGCACACTGTGTGCCAGTTCCCCGGCTCTGGAGATAAAGTCCATCTAGGAGTGAGTGTGAAGAGTGGGAGAACCGGAAAATTAATGGTGGGGATCATGCAGCGACGACAGAGGGGAAAAGTTGCCTGGCTCTGATGTACACAGTATTCAACTCTGCCTTCTTGTTCTGAAGAGTTCATAGAATGATATCATGCTAGGCATTATTATAGGAAAGAACAATATATCTTTAAAATTTGTATTTGTTCAAAAACTATACATAAACAACAAAAAAATTATAGGTTCATAACGAAATCAAGTGCTACAACTATTACATAGCACAATTTTGATTAAATATATGATAATTTTTAGATTTTCAATTGTATTCTCACAAATTTGATACAACATGCAACAAAAATCAATAATTAATAAGAAAATATCTTAAAAGACTTCTCATTTAACTTTAAAACGCCATAAGCATTTTGAATGTATTGTTAGATCATGCGCTACTTTAATAACCTCCTTTTCAATTATGGATACAATATTAGAGAAGATGATGTAGTAGCACAGCGACAATTGTTTAGAATCGTTCGCATTACTAGCGTACCATTCCACGTCCACAGACAATGTAGGAGAATCGTTACGATTGTGTTAAAAATATTAGCGTTTGATACAATAATCTACTAAAACTTAACTCGAATTAATTATATATGATCGGTTACCCAATAATCGCTGTTATGCATTACTACTGTGCAAAATGTACGTATATGTACATACAGGGTGAACCACGAATCATGACCAGTCCTCTGTTATTAGTACTCCTCCAACGCCGGAAGATATGCGACAGAGAATTGTAGATGCATGCTCAGCAAACAGTGCAGAGGTCATAGAAAATGCTAAACACTCTTTTATTCGCCGTGGGTACTATTTTGAACATCGCTTAAATTAAGATTAAACTTATGTTATGATACTTACTTACTGTCTTGAAATCCTCTAACAGATAGACGTAAAAAAATTATAGGTGTATGTATTTGCAAAAAATTGAGGGTAACCTTAAGAAATCATGAAAAAAAGTAATTGACAAAAAATTTGCTATAATCACGTGAAAGCTCTCTTAAAACCATGCAATATTAAACGTAAAACATTTTCGATCGGACTGCTAATAACAGAGTAATCTCTATTGGTTACGATCTATGGTTCATCCCTGTAGATAAACGTTATACAGTGACAATTTATGATTCATTTTTTTTTTTTATTTAAATCTCTATATAAAATCACTGTGTCAGTAAAATAGTGTACAACACCATAGAAACCCTACAGTCACGACTATCTTCTTTAAATGAGCTTCTTTTCCATTAAATGGAGTAAGTCAATATTTGTCTGTTCGGTTTTACACCACGTCTCAAAGGTTTAATCGTCATTAAATAAAATAATTGTAATATAATTTTAGCATAGCTGTCACAAAACAAACGTAACATTCTTCATCGAATGAATGATTAAATATTTTAACAATTAATGATGTTTAACGAATAATGATTGAATATTTTAACCTGCAGTATTTTTGTATTAAACGGCTAAAATATTCACATATGTATCAGATTATTGTATTGATTACCATGTGATTATTGAGAATCAATGTGTAAGTACTTACATGTGCAAACTAACAATAAATATTATTATTAAACGAAATTAATACATATCTTCTTGGCGTTAATGCAAGACGGGCTGCAGTATTTTAATCAAGCTAAAAATTCCAGGGAATGTCGCATATAATTATGTAACAACATTGCTGCATCTATGCAATTTTATAAAGATCATCGTCAAGGTGCATCATAATGCAATTTTGTGTAAAAAGACGTTACATGAATTCATAAAAAAATAATATGCATGACAGTATTTCTACTATTCCTATAGCTGGGAAAGTGACCGATACTAATTTAAAAAATACATGACGCCTATTATCACTATTATATTCTATTTTAATAGAACTCTTCGAACGCTAAACAATAGACTTAATAAATTTTTTTGTAAACAAATATCATTAAATCTTGTCTAAATATTCAAAGTTTTGTTAAAACGCTATTAGAAAATTCCTATTATTTCTACCATTAACCACATCACTTTCTATTGTATATAACATTTTAAGCGAAAATAATCCAATCAATCGTCGATAGAAAAGAATCCGTTGCAAAAGCAAAACATTTTCAAAACAGCATTAAAATCAAGACACTTTAGTTGCTTATTTCACTCCAGTATTAGCGGACAATAACGTGAGAACATAATCACGCGAATATACATAGTAAGCAAGTAAATACTAGTATAGTAGAATATACAGTGGGCAGAAACAATAAGGAGGAAGATACAAACCAGTGAGCACAGCGCCAACGAGCATGAAGAGAAACCCGAATGCCGGAAGAGCAATCTGGCAGTTCGCAGCTATTACGACTCCAGCTACCATCAGACCACCTTCTATCTTCTCCACCCTTAACCGCGATATGGGGGTGGGACATTTTAATTTTGATCCAAGGCTACCACCCAGCGTACCCTCCTCAGTCGCCATGGCACTGGGCCTGAAACAATTGAAATCGAAAAATAACAATTTAATCATTTTCAGCTTTCTCGATTTTCTGGAAATTATTAGATCCCATTTACATACACTGCATTCACACTTCGCAGATAAAAAAAAATTTTGCGCAAGAAATTCGAAAATTTCACAAGTTTCCATTTTGCAAAGGCTATATTTTTTACTAGCAGATGAACAATTGAGTAAACATGATTAACAGATGTAAACACAAATATTACAGCGCATAAACTCTTAAAATTGATTCAAGACTAACAGATTGCTTACCAGCGAAAGACTAAATCTATGGTCATTATTCAAAACAGGTTTATTCAAATAGCATCTTTCTCCGGTAGTAATGTAACTTGCGAAATCTTCAAAATCAGTCTGAAACAGCACATTTAAGTTCTCAGTAATCATGTAATATAAAATCTTCATCGTTACATTACATGCATTTTTTTGAAATGTGCACGAATTAAATCGTAAGATCTACCCCGTGGAAATAAGGCTACTTAAGAGATCATAAAATTACACGAGTTGTATTACACCTGTTGTTGTTGTTGTTGTTGTTATTGTGTTCGCGATAATTTGTACCAGCGTTTTCTTCGTAAAAGGTAAACATTAGAAAAAATCTGAGGAGGAGGTAATTTCAGTATATTTTACTAGCAATATGAATTCTCTAGAGACAAAGGTGACCTTCATTTTTTTAATGGAATGTTACATATTTACGTCAAATGAAAACGAACATTAAGACGAGTTCAACCATGTAATATATGTACTATGGTCTTTGGGGTCGTACCCCAATAATAAAATAGATTTAACATTTCGTAGTATTGTATTTACTAGTATGTTGTAGTGATAAGACTACATCTCGTGTTCAATGTGACTTCCATTAGCAAGAATGCATTTCTGAGTACTGCTGATTACATTCCTGGTAGTTTCTGCCAATGTTGCACGAGATATGGATGCATAGTCTTCTATTATCTTAGTTTGTAAATCGTCCAAATTTCTCGGTGGTGTAGTATGAACAATATCTTTAATATGTCCCCACAGAAAAAATGTAGTGGTGACAAATCGGGCGATCTTGCAAGCCATTTTATAGGTCCGTATGTTCCGATTCATTTATCGTTAAACATACTATGTAAAAAGTGGGTTACCGATCTACTTACATGACTCATCCAAGAAACAATGGCAGTGATTACCAGTAACTTTGAAATTCACAATTTAGAAATTGTAAATACTTTTTTCCATGTAGAATTTCAATGTAAAAATATGGACTTAGTAAAATGTTATCAATAATTCCACACCAAGCATTTGTTTTGAATTGTACTTGGAAATTTGTCAAAAAAATTTTTTTTTGTAAAACATATTTAACGTATCCAATTTTTTCTGCGTAGAATAACGATACAAACGTACTGAAACTAAAAGAATAAGATTGACTTTTCAAGACATAAACATTCACACAGTCAGCGGAAGTCACATTGAACACGAGATGTAGTCTTATCACTACAACATACTAGTAAATACAATATTACGAAATGTTAAATCTATTCCTTTTATTTCTGCCCTTGTATGACCCTGAATATCACAGTATACTGCATGGTTGAAATCATCAATGTCCGCTTTCATATGACGTAAACAAATATGTACCATTTCATTTAAAAAAATGAAGGCCACCTTTGTTTCTAGAAAAATATTAAAAATACAAAAAACTGAGATAGGCTATCATATTGCTAGTAAAATATACTGAAACTACCTCCTCTTCGGTTTCTTTCTAATGTTTACCTTTTAAGAAAAAAACGCTGGTACAAATTATCGCGAACACCCTGTATAATTCCATTTGTATATTATACAGATTTAAATAAATTTATCAAATACATACTTAGGTAGTCTTGCAATTGCATTGAATGAAAGAAATATAGTTTCAAAATTACATTTTGAAATATAATTTAATGCAATTTCATTCACGCTAATTGGTCTTAAGATGTTTTTAATTTCATAAGCAGTGGTATTATTTATGTAATAATGATATGTTATTCTAATTATTTATAATAATGTATTGTTACAACTTAAAACAATACGTTTTCCAATACATTTTTATAGAATAAATTATGATTTAAAAAATTAATGACAGTACCTAAGAATAATGTAAATACATATACATTTATGTCAACAAGAATGAAGGACTATTGATAAACAATATCAATATTCGTGAGGTTTAAGAAAGGAACGCGACGCTCCCGGCTCACGCGTAACGCGGTCAGCGGGAGCCGCCCCCACCACGGAGTATTCCCATCGCGAGATGTCCCCACCGCGAAGGAGCTCGCAACCGCGAGTAAACAACAGAAAAACTGGCTAAGCGCAGGTGGCCATCACAACATAAGAAAAAAATCGGAGGATGAGCGAAAAATTCGAAGAAGAGCCGAAATAGGAGGAAACATGGCGAAAAGTACTGGTATAAATAGGTCTGCTAGAAGCCGCAGAGCGTTATAGCTAAATAAATCGCTGAGAGTTGCGGAATAGAACCAGCACCCCGGTTTCTCCTCAATTGTTAGGATGGTGCGTAACCCCGCACGATCTAGCATCTTAACAATTATTAATATTAAACTCCTTTACATCGTAGGAACAAAATTAATGTCTAGTTATATATTTTATTCTATTAGAGCAACAAGCGCCACATACTGCGCGTGCGCGCACGCACGCACACACACACGCACGCACGCATCATGTAATTAACACACATACTTAAATGTAAATCACATACACAAACAGACACACTCCCTCATTATTGTAAATTTAAAACATTATTTTTTATAATATACTTACCCAGATAGCACAGAGATGTCTTTAAGGGGGCCGGCAGGCATTTGGCCTTGACTGTCACGCTATGTTAGCCTGTGCCTTTTTTTCTAGACATTTTACGTCTTAAATAAGTAAGTAATCAATTAAAAATGCATACCACCGTGTTTGTACATGTTTTTGCTACGTCTGTATAGAGCCTTTTCGTCGATACGAACACTAAATCTCTCGAAATTAAGAGAATCTCTCAGCGGCAGCCATCTTGTGACGTCATAGTTGCTTCAGAATTCGAATTTTCTGCCGAATATTATAAATTACTCCACGATGAGGTAGAAATTCGCAATTTGGGCTCTATATAGACGTAGATTGGACTTTTAGGAAACACAATTGACCACTTCTAAACTGCTCATTGCAATATTGAGGCGACAGTTTGTCTAGATTTTGACCCTTGCAAGTTCATATACGTATATTGCAGAGAGATTCTCTAAATTTCGAGAGATTTAGTGTTCGTATCGAAAAAAAGGCTCTGGACAGACGTAGCAAAGACATGTACAAACACGGTGGTATACATTTTTAATTGATTACTTATTTAACACTAGAACTACCGAGCAATAAATGCGACTGACGTATATTGCTTTGTAACAGTGACAAGACTGTGCCCATTCAGACTTCATACCACTTTTATTGTAATATGTGCTTCAATGAAGAGGTTCATTGAAAAATTTCCGATGAAAACATTTTTACAATTTCAGTAATTGTAAAAGAAAAAATTAGGAACAAGTCATTTTGACTCGTCCGGTAGTTCTAGTGTTAAGACGTAAAATGTCTAGGAAAAAAGCACAGCGTAACATAGCGTGACAGACACGCCAAATGCCTACCGGCCCCCTTAAGACGTCTGTAGCCTTTAAGACGTCCCGAATGTTCTACGAACGTCTTGCGAACGTCTCCTTGAACGTCTTTTGTTACAAAACGGTAGGTCTTGAAGACGTCTTTTAAACACCTTTTAAACATCTTAGAGACGTCTTTTAGACGTCTTAGTAAATGTTAATTAATAAATTAATTAATAAATAAATTTAAATGAATAAATCAATATTTTATTGTTATTGTTACTATTTATTAGAATATTCAAAGTATACATTAAAATTAAAAGTAAAATTAAAAATTACAATTAAAACTAAACATTAAAATTAAACATTAACCACTAAAATTAAAATTAAAATTAAAATAAAAATTAAACATTAACCATTAAAATTAAAATTAAAATAAAAATTAAACATTACAATGAAAACTATCGTAACTATGGGTACCTAAATATTAATACAATTTTGTTAATAATCCTAAGATATGTTGTTAACAATTAATAATTAATAATTAATACAATCGGCCGCCCTCTTCAACTATATGTGTATAGCTGCCTATATAGGTGTCCTTTTGGCTTCCAAGCATTTTCGCCTCTTGTGCACTTTAGGCACTTTAGCCTACAGCAACACTTCGAGTAGCAATCAGACAAATTGTAACCTAAAAAAATGAACGAAAATTAAGAAAAGTTATAAAACAACACTAACATAAATATAGCAGAATGGCATAAGCAAAAACAACAATGGTACAAATAATAGCAATAAAAATACTTACTTGTCTAAATAATATGTAAATAACGACATGTAATGACGATGTGAAATAACGCTGTCCAAAGTCCCGAGTTCACAACACTCGACCACTCACAACACTAAGGGATAGTTCAGACACGGCGGAAAGAGCGCATTTGAACGCATATGAACACGTTAACATAAATAAACACCGCGCAGTTTCCGTCGTGTCTGAACTAGACCTAACGAAATCGCTCGAAAGTTAAACGAAACACAACCCTGAACGGTTCTAGGGTAACTGACGAGAAGTTCTCCCCCACTATGTGACCAGGTTCCTTAAGACATGTGGCCCTTATTCTTTTGAGAGAGGCACAATCTTAGATTTAAGCCATAGAAAAGATTCCCATAAAAAAAGGTTATATACATATACATATGTATATACATATCCATATATTCAGCACATTTTCAGCCTAAATATAATTTATATATATTATACTGTATATATTAGTGCGTATATACAATTGTAAAAGCCAATAGTAAATGAATCATGATGTTAACAAATAAAAATGTCTATATCTCAGAAACGGTTGACCTTTCGACCTATGTTTACGAAAGCTTTTTTACTCAGTACAGTGTATCCTAGATACAATATAAATATTGAAGCCTTTTTTTTAACACCCTATATATTAACAGATCTTTGAGTAATAACCATTCTTTTTCCTACAAGCCAAAATTCCTTCTCCTGCGAAATTAAAGGACCCACTACTGAAAGACGTAACAAAACAGTTACTCAAGTATATCTACCTTAAAATGATTATTTATTGAACATTTATAGTATTATAAACGAACTGTTAATGAACTAGATTTTATAAGTACAATGTGAAGTTAAACTACCACACTTAAAAATATAATTTATCACAAGAAAATTATATGTATACAATATTCAAATACGATAAGTGCTAAAGAATGAATAGCACGGAGGAAAATTTGAAAATTACGACCAAAACCATTGATACAATCACATATTGCACATAGGAATTAAATATAATAATTAAGCTAAATTTTAAAATAGATTGAAACAGTGATATCACAAAAAATATACTACATAAATGTAACTTTGTGACATCCTCTGAAATATTAAATAACGAAGAATTATTTATAAATTTTAATATATCTATATTAAAAACTATAATACGTAATCTTTAATAACCCGATTCTGAAGAAATAATTGTAAAAAAAAAATTGAAAAAATCGGGCTCAGCCGGGATTTGAACCCGGGACCTCTCGCACCCAAAGCGAGAATCATACCCCTAGACCACTGAGCCGCTCACGACTCTTCGTCTTCTATAGTCATAGTCATGGCATTCTTTTGTATGTTATATACTCATTCAATTCTGCATTAGTTTGGGATATTATTCCGAAAGGCACCTGTTGCGATCGATATGAAATTTGAAGCATGTTATGAAGGATGTGGAAGGACTCCAAATATAAAATTTTAATTTCGGGAGTTCACCCGTTTAAAAAATACAGATACTTGAGGAGAATCCGCTCAATTAGTACGATCGTTTGCTTCGGACGAGTAATCGTATTATTTCACGAATTCTTTTAAATAGAAAGTGGTCTACTGTTTGGGGGGTGGGCTGCCACACCTAAACCAAATGTCACCCTAACCCTAACCCTAAATAGTAACGCACGCACCACGATACAACTCGAACTGTCTCACATTTCCCTAAGCATCGCGTTTCCAACGGAAAAAACATAAACAGACTACACTACACCATCATTCATAATACACACATGCATACATATCCTTTAGGCATTCTTACATTGTTGATGAATATAGCGTCCAAAGCATCGAAAACCTATTATGACGGATTTATAATTGAGAACCTGTATCTTCTAAACGCATAAATTGCCGAAGCTAAAATTATATACAGTGTGTCCTACGAGCTCTGTTCACTTGAATATCTTGATCATTTCAAACAATACGAGAAAATGTTACTTACAGAAGTTGTAGGGTTTAAGAAACTACATAATATGGTATAAATGATATTCTTGCAAGTGGAGGCGTAGAGAAGATATAGAGGTCACTTTTGTTCTTTTAAATGAAATGTCCAATTTTTATGCTCGTTTTCAATAGATAAATTTCATATTGACTATCTTATGTTCATTAACTGAAAAACTGACTGACACTGAGAGACGTCGAAAGCCTACCAATGTTTACATTTGACGTAGTGAGCATATCCTTGAATACGTTCCATAATGAAAGTAATAGAATGAAAACAGTCAAATATCTCAGCAATGGTAAGTTTTAGGATAAATACACTTTAGTACTTTTATATTCAGAACACGCCAATCTATCGAAATCGAGCATAAAAATTGGACATTTCATTTAAAAGAACAAAGGTGACCTCTATATCTTCTCTACGCCTCCACTTGCAAGAATATCATTTATACCATATTATGTAGTTTCTTAAACCCTGCAACTTCTGTAAGTAACATTTTCTCGTATTGTTTGAAATAACCAAGATATTCATGTGAACAGAGCTCATGGGACACACTGTATATGAGGTCCTTCCCTATACCTCATAATACCTAACAAGTTTTATCTCGATCGGCCACCGTTGCCTTTCAGAAGTATAGCCTTATTTTATTATGACATTTTTATAAACGATAACGAATGGATACTGACATCTACCTTCTAATAACTATAGAGTGAAAACTAATCATTTCTTGGAAGTAATAAAAAGTAGTAGTGTTTATTTGTGAATGTTTTAGTATCGAAGCGAGTATCGTAAATATGACAATATCAAAATATGATTTACTTTTCCCTTCCACTATACTCATTCTATATGTAAATATATGTTGTATTTTATTTTTTCATGTATATAAAATACACAGAATACTCAGAAGTAGTTAACCTATGCTCTGAAATTATTTATTCATAAATATTTTTTGTCGATAACACGAATTTTACATATTTACGAATCAGATATTTTAAAAAATTTGCAATATAATTTTTATATACGTTAGAAATCATTCTAAATTCATTAAAAAAATATATTATTAGTAATAATAATTTATTACAATGAAGAGAAAGTAATAAAAAAATTTGGGCTCAGCCGGGATTTGAACCCGGGACCTCTCGCACCCAAAGCGAGAATCATACCCCTAGACCACTGAGCCAATCGATTTCGATATCCCAAATTATATCTGAGTTCATTTTTATCGTACGCTCAGAGCAGTAATTGTAAATTGTTTAGTTAATTCTACATATCAGAGCAACATTTAGCCATTAGCATATTTTCTAAAATAAATGACCTTTGTCGATCATAAATGCATATTTAACATTAATGAAACAGTAAAAGGCTCTTTTTTTCAACTTGCATTTTCAACTTTTTTCAACAATTTGAATGCGCTGTGATTTATAGTAATAAAAAATTAATAAAATTCAAATGCTTTAATATTTAAATAAAAACATACAGCGAAAAATTATTATTAGTGTATACACAAGAATGAAACGATGATTCAATTTGATGATTCATCCTCATCCATTGACGAATTAATTACAAATTTTTATAAATTTCAAACTTTATTATTATAACTTTATTATTTCGTTTTATGAATCATGCAAGTGCGAATAAAAATAACGTGTTACAATTTTAATAATATTTATACGTAACAAAAGAAAGTTTAGTACATTTACTCGCATTTATTACATAACTTCATGATATTCTAATACATAACAATCAATTTTTGTATTGTAGTACTTGACAATGTTTGCAATATATTAACTAACAAGTCGAATTATAAGAACACCCATATTTATTTACTTATATCATGGATAATATTGTATATTAAGAAGTGTTTAGTCAGAGGCGCTTATGAAATAGATACAGAATGATGCTTGTTGGAAAAGCTGCTCAGAATTGGGAGTCGATGAAAAATGTAAGAACACGGAATCAATGATGCACTAAGAACAAGTTTAACTACTATAGTATACAGTTTTAAGTATATTTTTATTTACGCATTACTGATATATCTAGGCTATTCAAGCTTTTCAAATGCAGATGAGTCAAACTAATTTGATTTTTCGCATTATTAGGAAGATATCGTTTGTATTCGTGGAGATGTTGTTTATGATTCACCGCCCAGAGATGTAAAGGACTTGAAAAGCAAAATAACACAATTGTATGCATTAATATCTCGGAGAAAATTAGGAGAAGCTGCCAAGAATGTAATTAATAGAGTCGAAATGTGCATTCATGCATAAGGAAGTGATATTGAACATTTACTGTAGTCTCGTCAACAAAGTATACTTTTAAACACATTAGTACGAAATATTCACAATGTATCATCCATTTCTGATCTTTTATGACCTTGACGGTTATTGTGTTGTACACGACTGAATTTATCTTTACAACAGGCTTTCATATGATACAAAAAAATATATAGTGTTCCATTTAAAAAATTGAAGGTCACCTCTATTTCTCGAAAAATAATGTCAATATGCAAAACTGATATGCACTGTCTGCATTGGTTACAAAAAACCTTTAAACTTTTTTCTCTTCCATTTTTTTCGAATTAGAATAGTTTTCGAAAAAAACGCTGGTTATTAATGATGCGAACACTCTGTATACACACACACTTTATGCTTAATTGTTCTTGATCGCCTTCGAAACAGGAACGCGTTTATAACAATATTCGCTCACCCTGGTTTGTACGCAAGAGATCTGTCAGCGGTAATCGAGATACATATATAAATTCTGTGGTTATAGAAAGTACATTATTTAGGAACATTTCATAGAATTCTTTTAGTTACATAATGTGCATTTGAAACAGGGACTGTAACTGTTATGAGAATGTCGGTTCTGGCTGATATCGGTTACGGTTGTGGCTCTAAAGAACCGATATTATTTCGGTTCTATAACTGTTATTTTTCGGTTCTGTCCTTCTATACTCTATAGTGTGTTCGGCCTTATATATTTATTATTTAAACAATTTTTAAATAAATAAATTTTTATAATGTATAGAAATTTGTTTCTATATTCATTATTATTTCAATGATAATTTATTGTTAAAATAATTGTTTAAATAAATAAATTTTTATAATGTATAGAAATTTGTTATTATATTCACTATTTGAATTATTATTTCGATAATAATTTATTGTTAAAATAATTAATTAAACAAATAAATTTTTGTAACGACCAAACAACATGGAACATATTAGGTCGTGTAATATAAAATGTTGAATTTCTTATCCTTCGCAGAATTGATCGCTGCAATGGTTAGGTATTTATTTAAAAGTTATAATTTTTGTTGTGCCTCTTTAAAGTTCCAACAGTTCTCCGTAAGTTACTGTTATTTTTGTTTATTTTTGGATAAGTAAAAACGTTTGAATTTAAAAATCAATTTTTCTTCTGCAGTGAATAATATGACATTTCATATTATTTCATATTATTTCAAGCATACAATGTTTTTTGTCGCAATCTCGCTCGCGTTCGTTTTTTGCGATGGTTCGGTAGTAGCATTAGAAAAGCTAAAGACTAAACAGCTAAACTGAACGGTCGTGCCGCTATCGCAAATATCGAATTATATTTGTAATTTACTAAAATGGGAAGAAAGAAATGTGAAATTGTAAGACAGTTTCTTGAAGTGACTCCATGTCGCAGAAATCTACGCTGTTCAATTGGCGACTGTTCTTCAATCGTTTCGGTATGAATTATTTTAACAATAAATTATCATTGAAATAATAAAGAATACAGAAACAAATTTCTATACATTATAAAAATTTATTTAAATAATAAATAACAATAAATAACTACTTAAGTAATAAATATATAAGGACGAACACAATACAGAATACAGAATGACGGAACCGAAACCAGAACCGAAATCAAGAACCGAAAAATAACGGTTATAGAACCGAAATAATATTGGTTCTCCAGAACCGTAACCGTAACCGATATTCTCATAACAGTTACATCATTTCGGTTCTTCATAACTGTTTCGAGAACCGGGATCGATATCATAACAGTTTTCGATTTACTAGATGATATTTAGTTTAGATTTAGTAGATGATATTTGAATATAATAGCTTATTAAGAAACTCAAATTCCAATTTAAAGATGCAAACTAAAAATTCAATTAGCAGAAACAAGTGTTCACATTAACATAAAAGCAATAGTATTAAATCGCAAGAAATTGTTAGGTAATAATAAAAAATTTAAATTTACAATTCTTCCATTCCTTGATCTTAAGCCTGTCTCACTTTGATCGAACAGCTTGGCGCGGGAAGTTATTGTATGTTACGGAAAGGTAATCATGACTAATTGTAAGAAAAAGACAAAGTGATTCAGAGACAGCGAATAAGGTAAACAAAGTGAACCTTAGAATGTGAGTGATCATGAAAAATTCTCAGAATAGTTAAAATTACACAGTTAAAAGCGTAACAAATCACATATTTTTAAGTGCACCTAAGGATCTTGGTTGAATAAGTGGTAAACGAGATTGTCTGTGTACACTTTATTTACACTTGCTTTGTACAGGGTGTACCAAAATTATGTGTAAAGACTATCACAGCAGGATTCTGTACCTTTGGATCAGTAGAGAATTATTTGAAAAATTACGTGCAAAATTGACCTTGATCGGTTCTTTCAAGGTCAACTTTTTAATTGTTGCATCGTAATTTACCCACCGAGAGGATAAAAAATCTCAAAACAACTGTATGCCTCAAGTCAATCGTTCTCTTAAAAAATGACTGTAAAGTTTCCTAAACTATTTTATTCCATATGTCAACATGGTGACCCAAAATGGTATAAACACGGAGAGAATGTGGAGACGCGGAATGTGGAAACGTGGAGAGACACTTCGTTTTCAGAAAAAATGACTAAAAATATGTCAAGTTCGCTAGCCCATTGGAATTAGCAGGTTATGAACAGACATATCAGACGATTCCTATTCAATAACACGCGTGTTCGCCGAATTTTCAAACCCGAAAACAAGGTGTCAAACGATAATATTTTATTCCATATTTTCGACTTATTTTCTAATGTAGAATTATCCTCTTCACATTTATACCATTTTGGGATACCATGTAGACATATGGAATAAAATAGTTTTGAAAATTTTAAAGTCGTTTTTTAAGAGAACGATTGATTTGAGGCATACAGTTGTTTTGAGACTTTTTATCCTCTCAGTGAATAGATTACGGTGCAACAATTAAAATTTTGACCTTGAAAAACCGATCAAGGAAAATTTTGCACGTAATTTTATAAACAGATCTCTACCGATCCAAAGGTACAGAATCCAGCTGTGGTAGTCTTTAGTCGCGGTATAAAGTTGGATGAGATATTGCTATGTTACGATTTCGGTGTTCTTGTTGTGATGCAACTTCGTCTTGTTCTGGTTACGTCTCGTCGTGTTTAGACTAACGTCACCTCGGTTTGGTTGTTATTGGTCGGTTAGCTGGAGTGGGAAATTCTGTCAGAAAAGTTCGTGTTGTTTGGGTGTTTTATGACGGAGTCGTCACGTCAACTGTGTCCGAAAAGAATTTCCAAAACGGAGTACTCTGCATGGATGCTTCGCTAGCTAGGTCGTCGCAAATTATCGGGCCTAAATCGATGTAGGGTCGGTTCGGCAAGTCCTTTCGTCGCTGTTGCAATTCGCAACACTGGTACTGGTGTAATTTCGTCTTCTGGATGTTGCGCACAGAAAATAAGTAACGGGATGTTATCTTCCCTACCGTTTTCTAGATGATTTTTGGGTATATACAGAGAATGAACTTGCCCATAAGCGGGACCAGTCGAAACCGAGTGATTACACGTGACACTACGCGTCGCAAGATATGGTATACAGTCCCCTTCGACTGAAAACTTAATTAGTGCGCATCGTTGCCGTCTACCAAGTAGACTTACCCCCGCATTTTTTAGTGCAGGGCTCGGAATTATTGGCACGCGTCGGCCGATTTTCGAAGGGTACGCCTCCTCGACCCAGCGCGTATCTCGCTCCCCGTGGCGGTCCTAAGTTTCGGGCTAGCTCAGGCGCGTACCATAGGCGCTATTGTAACCGTTACAATATAAGCGCAGACGATGCAAACAGCTACGTCCAAACTTCCTGTAGATCTTAGCAATTTTCCAAACACGTCTAAACATGCGCAAAGATCAAGTTATTCCGGATGTTAGTAAAATTTGAGCAATACAATTAAAAATTATTTTTTAAATTTATCTTCCGAATTTATTTTCCAAATTTATTTTCTACAGCTGTTGTCCGAAATTATAGTGGAATAGGTCTACAGGGGATACCCTGACAAAAAAAAACACATTGACAATAGTACCTCCACGGTACTGTTTGGAAACCTTTTGTACAGGTGATGCCCTAACGCGCCACGAATAGCGCCTATGGTACGCGCCTAAGCTGGCTCCAGAACTAGGACCGCCACGGGAAGCGAGACGCCGCACAGTGGTGCCAAATGGCCAAAAAGCGGCAAAAAATCTGTAAAAACGATACTATTCAACGTATTTGTTTGAAAATTTGTGGAGAGATTGCCACAGGTACAACGCTTATTTGGCAAAAAAATTTTGTTTATAGTTGTTAACATTAAGTAATATGGGCTAATCGAAAATCTCTGTTTTCTGTCCATTTTTTATTTATGGAAGCATACAACAAACCCTTTAATAGATTTTGGTCTGGAACTAATCGTTTTGGCAAGGTGTAATATTGATCTAACTTTGTGCAAAAAATCATGAGACCCTTCGAGGCCCTTTCGCCACAATTTAAGTTTAAACATCAACTTTCAGAATTTCCAAGAGTGAATCGTACGGAAGTTATGATTATTTGATGTTCCAGGTGAAATTTTTTAGGAAAATTTCTAAATAATAAAGAAAAATGTGAAGTGCATATGATTTATTAATTTTTTATGTATAAAAAAATACTTAACAACAATTTTTTTTATCTTACATAAATTATTTTTATAGCGTTCATTGGAGCACTACCAAAAAATACCTGTTGCATTTTTGCGACAGTGGTCCAGTGAACAAAAACTTTGTTTATTTAACATAAAAAATTGTTATTAAATATTTTTTTATATGAATGAATGTCACATTTTTTTTATGATATGTATCCCTTAAAAATTTTACGTGAAACATCAAATAATCGTGACTTCCGCGCGATTCATTCTTGGAAATTCCGAAAGTTGATATTTAAACTTATATTGCGGCGAAAGCATCTCGAAGTATCTCATGAAATTTTGCACAAAGCTAGATCAATATTATAACTTGCCAAAACGATTAGTTCCAGATCGAAGCTATTCAAAGGATTTTTTGTATTCCTCCATAAATAAAAAATGACCTTAACGCAAAGGGGCTTCAGGTTAGTCCATATTATTTAATGTTAAACAACTTCTTTTGGAAAAATTTTTTTTCCCAGTTAATAGTTGAAGCCATTTGCAATAACCCATATGATTTGTAGACTCCTAAGTATTCAATTATAGGCGGAGTAATTACATAACTATCGCACTGAAAACTGATGAATTCTCAGGAGCGAAGAAATGGTTATTTACCATGCGTATATCTCCGTAAAAAATTTTTTTTTCAAAAATCTGACTTTGGCACATCATGCACGCACTATTAGGCTATACAAAAATAATTTTTTTTTTATAAAAATCGAAAATTTATAAAATGGATTTTTTGCCGCCTTGGCACCACTGTGCGCCGCGCCGTGGCCACGTCGAGGAGGCGTAGCCTTCGAAAATCAGGTCGGAATGTGGTCGATCTTGTCGACCTCTGGAGTAGTTCACAACAAAATCCCGTACACACAAACAAACCTCGGTCACACATAACCTGCCAATCGATATAGGGTTTTCTTTCATATTTTGCAACTTCGAAATGATCGGAATGGGCAAGGAGACAATGACTTGGTACGGGCCTAGCGACGAATGTCCCTCTAAATGTCGTTTGTCTCGAGGCACGCACACGGATATGTTCTGTCTCATAGACATGGTCAGGTGGACTGTAGTAAAAGGCTTTTGTCTATACGTATAACTCCACACAATCAATATTTGCAAAAACTTTAACAGCTTATATCTCAATAACTATTTGTTTGCGACATATGGTCCCTTTGAAACTTTTTGTCCTCTCGATGAGTAGATGGTGTTGATGTAAAAAAAACTTTACCAACAATTTTCTTTGTTATAAACAATTTTGCGTCGAGTTTCTTTTACAATGTGCACCGATCCAGAGGTGTAGATTCACCCCTAGAACATGTGACCATGACTTTTTATACAGCCTATACTTATGTTTATCAGGAACACTTTGCGGGCTTTCCATTTACATGAAGTAGACAAGCGGATGGACAAGTTCCCGTTCTATATTTAATTCTACATTTTTTTCTTAATTTGGTTTCATACATCGCACAGTGGTCTGAGAACGCGATTTTACTGGTCAAAAATCAATTTTCGAAGTTCAAGATTTTGAAAAACTTTTTTGCTATACAGTAACAAGACACTTCAAACCTTCAAAATCCAAAATATTATTCATTTCAGATAATTGTGGAATCGAGGGTAACGTTTTAAATATAAAATTCTGAAATTCAAAGTGAAACTAATTATTCTAAGAACTCATTATACGACATGATATAACAGGTTTGAATGAATGTTTTATATATATTAATAGGCGTACTTGCAGTATTTAATTAGTTTCTAAACATTATTTAATCCATGTGCAAATGCTGCAATATTATTAACAATTTAAACTTTGAGAAGTGTTTTAAAAAAAGTATTAAGAGTTATAAGCATCAGACTTGTTTTATATCAAAGTTTAAACAATTGCGAAGAAGAGCATATAAATTTTAGCTGCCACCTCCTTCTACCTTGTACGATAATTAAGAAATAGAAGCCCACGGTATTTTGACGTTTGGCTAGTATCGGGTCACGAAGACCGCTTGGCGCTTAAATGGTGGCTCGCACTCAGATGTTTTAACAGAGCAACCTGTTTGTTACCATAGTAATTGATTTTCTTCTAGCATAATTCTTTTTGATCGCGTTAGTCTTCAACCGAATATTTCTTTTGAATTTTATGTGCGTAAAGCGTTAGTTATATAATTATAGTTACACATATTTATGCATGTATATAAATACATATACAAATATTTTAAATTAATTTATTTAGTGTGAAATTTAGTTTGTGTTTGAAATAATTTTGTATGACAATGTCAGAAAGTATGTTCCATTTTTACCTTTCCATCATACTGTCTTGTCATCAGAAGGTTAATTATTTTTATATTTTCAGACAAATATTAATTTTAATATTACATAATTATAATTATAAAATAAATAATATAATTATATTATACATATTCCTTATATTAGTTACACTGAATAACTAAAATCTATTGAAAAAATGTTAAAAAATGTCGATACGTGTGTCTCTTTAATTTTGATCCCAAAAAGCGAATTTCCAGACTATATGTGCACAGTATTAAATCTGCCATTTTGAATGTTTAATTGTTGGTGTCAGTGATTACCAACTTTTAGAAAGTTCCAATGACATTTTGATTTTTGGTCAGTAAAATCGCGTTCTCAGACCAATGTGCATCGTCGTGCATTTAACGAGGTACCCTTCTCATTATGCGAAGGAAAAGAGGCCGGCTTGTTTAATGAAGAGCGGATAGGTTGGACGACGTTAATTGGGCGACGGCAGCTCGAAGCTCGAGAGCTTAACTCTGTCGCATAAAATCGACATCCCTGCTCTTTTCAAGATGTTCATTGCGAATACCACATTGTTGATTCTTGTACTATTGGTTCGTCCAGGTCCACTGTGTAAAATATGACGCAAGATGAAATGTTCTCACGGCTGTTTCCTTATTTATTCTCTAATCGGTATCCTTTCATGAAGCTTAACAATACAGGGTGGGAATTATAAAGCGTTACAGACGAATATCTTCAAAAATATTGATTGTACGCAAAAATGTTTCAGATGAAAGTTGTTCAGTACCAAAGGGGACATCACGTGGTGGGACTTTTATTTTTTCCGGTGGATACTCCAAGGTCAGGAGAAGATCAACTTTTTTTTTAAATGGAATGATATGTTTTTTTTCATGACTCAAAGTCATTCAAGGTCAAACTTGCAGGGAATTGCAGAGAAGGTGTGATCGGTTTATTTATACTTTAGTTTTGTATGTCTTCAAAATGATTACCTCTTATTTCATTGCACTTAACAATTCTTTATTTAAATGATTCTCTAACTTTGCTCTACATTTCAACATCTATTTTAGCACAAGCTTCAGGTATTCTAACTTTCATGTTTTTACGCGTCGTAGGCTTAATGGACATTACGCAGTTTTTAATGTGACCTCATAGAAAGTAGTCGAGTGGTGTTAAATTTGACGAAGGGGGCGGCCAGGCTACAGGGCCTCCTCGACCTATCCACCTTTCTGCAAAGATAGGCGCACCGTCATGTTGCATCCACATAACGCACCTTTTATTTAAAGGTGCTTCTTCACATAATTGGGGTAGTACATTGTGTAGGAAGTTAACATAAACTTGGCCAGTTAAGTCTCCTTCGAAAAAGTGGGGGCCAATGACAACGTTTTCGATAATATCACACTAAACGTTCAGGGTCCATGGATTTTGAAACGCCGTTGTTCTCGTTCAATGCGGATTTTGAGCTGCCAAGTAGTGTATGTTATGCCTGTTTACATTGCCAGTATTTGTAAATGTTGCGTCATCAGAAAATAGGACGTCAGTTAAAAACGAAACATCTTCAACTATCTTCCGAAGAATCCAATTGCAGAAGTTCGATCGTTTGACGAAATCGTCTCCGTACAAATCCTGAAGCAATGTTATGTGGTATGGATGGTCTTGTTAAAATGTAAAATGTTCAATACAGTTGTATGACTAATAACTCCACGTTCTCTTGCAATTTGTCTACTGCTTACATGAAGATCCACGTTAACTCGTGACAATACATCAGTAGTCGATTTCTTTTCACTTGCACAGAACCTAAACGGAGAAAACGCTGTTCTAGTCTTTTAAATGCCATATGTAATTTTGATAGCCGATCTGAGTAGCGTTGTCCATACAAATTAGCAGCCATTCTGTAATTTTTTCTGCACTATCCTAGTAAACATATCAAAACAATTTTTATACATTTCCATTTTCACCACTTATTTCAGTATTATCGTTCAGCGAAGGATACCTTAGCACGTACAGTAATGAAACTAAACTGACTATGTATCTTGCAGAAGAGCACAGTAATTAGATAAATGCGTTTGTTTTCATTTCATTGATAATGACTTTAATGTTGTCATGAGTAATACCGATATTGAACACATGTTATTGTTTTGGTGTAAAAGTTCGAAGGCACGAACTAAAGTATAAATAAAATATGATGAAAACAATGACAATATTTCTTAAATAAGAAAGTTGAACTAAAAAGTAAAACTTCGACTTAAAAATGTATAAGATTGGTTGCATATAAAAAATGATGAAATTCTGTCCTTGTTCCTTTTAGTTATGAATCCATATTTTTACAAAGTACACGTTTTTAGTCTTATAATTAGTATTGAAGATTTTGTTTAGTAAGCAATAAAGTTAGTGTAGGTACTGAATAACGGGACAGAGATTCTTATTTCGTTGTTCCTTTTACCATCCAAAAGGTTAATGTCTTAATAATGGAACGGGAAAAATACAAACTGTTGTATGTATACCTGTATACTTACCTATGCTATATTCCTACGATAGTATGCAATGCCAGCACATGTAAGGTATGAAGATTACTGAGGTTACGAAACGTGGTGTTCGATATTATTCTAGCTAATAGTTTCTAAGAAAATATTTTCTTTACGCGTCCACTTATCGAAAAAATGCTATTACTATATTATTAATTGGTTTGACTTGTATAACTTTAATTTGAAACATTTTCATGCATTGTTTAAAATAACAAAAGTATTTCAGGTGTATGTATGGTGAACTCATATTAACAATTGTATACTAGTTTCATTGGGAATTTAATGTAATTATATTTTTTAATTATTTTGCATTCAATTTTCAGATTGTGTCAATTTACTATCTGGGTATATATAGAAATACTGACATCGTTTCAACTACAATTATTTTGCATCGCGATAAGTCGACAATTATAACGTATTTCAGAATTCTCCGGAAGCGCACTTCTTCCTGAATTTAATTATCAGTAATTATACTTTCAATTCATAAGAAAGTTTCATGTTGAACTATCCAAGAAGAGGGAGAAGTGAATACCCACTACGAAGGTGTTATACGAGGAATACTATTTTATGCTAACACAGCACATTATTATTTAAAATTATTAAAATCAATACACTAAACATTATTAAGTATTTTGCGTCTTGATTATCGTCAAATATCATTGACATAGGTAAGTAATAAAAAAATTAGCGCTCAAAAAATTATTAGTTCAAACAAATCAAGCGTCTGTTATTACCATTAGTCATATTTTTAATATAAAAAATATTTTCACTATCGATAAAAATAAGAGCAATGATAAAACTTGCCATACATAATGTAAACAAAAATGATTATGTTTGTTTTTTCATAATGTACAGAATGTGTTTGCACTACGATATATTTTATGGTTACAATGAAAAGAACTAGAAGAACAAGAAAGTTTATATTTATTGTATGCCTATGCAATTCTTCAATGACTATACATCGACAACAACAAAATCGAATTTCGGTTTAGTTTAAAGGAAATTAATAATATATGTGTTTAATAAATTCTATTCGAAATCTTCATTATGAGTCTGACTCGATGATTATAGTACAAAGGGTTAAGGAAGGCTTTCATGATCCCCAAGTATTCAGAACATTTATGGGGCAATATTTCTTGTCATCTTCGCTGTAAAAATATTAAAACTTTTTACAAAAATTGAATCTTCTTACTAATTCTGAGAGCGTATAATTTTGTAACGGTTGAAAGCAATATCGTTTGAAAATTAAAACAAATGTTGCCAGTAGAACCATTTCTATTAAAATATGTTAGTGATAATCTGATACTCAAATTTTCTTGAATTACAAAATTAGACTTGAAGTATTTATTATTCCAACTAGTGCAATTTCTCTATGTATGTACAATATCTCTTACCGTCAAGAGTTTCTCATGTCTTTCACGCGACAGAATAATCGCTACTGTACAACCGATTTACTCTCACTCACTGTAAAACATTGGATCTGATCATTTCACACTAATCCGGGGCTATAGTGCATTCAACACGTTTGCCATTTTTAGCAGAATCGGAATTCTTCAATTTCTTCATTCGGAAGAACCCTTTTCCATTAATCTTACTTAACTATTAACCCCTTGCCTTATGATTTAAGTTCCGATGCCGCGTGTGTCATAAACAACAGCTAGGTCGGTCACACGTCGAGCCATTTCACGGTTTGGTTGAGCGTTCGAAGTTGTGCACATCTCGCACGACGTACCACGTCTTTCACACGTGCTGTTTACGTTTGGCACGATCGACGTACCACGTCTCTCACACAATATTGTAGGCGAAGGGGTTAAGCAGACTTTTCGAATGGATTTCAAAAATACCTCAACACAGTTAATACATTTAATGACTATTTTTATCAAATTGGTAAATAAAAATTAACGTTGTTTTGCAGCACTGAGAACGCAATGAAATAATAAAAGCTTATCTCAATTTTTAAATAGTCATGTCGATACATACTAATATAATTGGATGGCCCCAATAGTACATTCAAGAGTTAAAAGCAAAGAGTTACCAAAACAAAATTTTGTAATTGCTACTATACAACCAAGTATAAATAGCCGATCACAAGATTATAATAATATAAAGAAGAACATAATAAGTTGATTCAATTTTGTTTTATAACAAAGAAATTTTATGATTCTCTAGTTTGTTCCTATTATTTGTACAAAAACATGTAGTTCTCGCGTGTTATTCACATTTATTGCTACATTTCATTAACTACTATACCTACTACTACTATTACAATAACTGTTTCACATTACCATTTTTTGTCGTTTCCAATAAATTCAGACCACAGACCAGTTTTTATAGGAAGGATTAAGCTTAGGTTATCTAGGATATTTCCTGCCAGAGACAATCTTAAAAGATTCTTGAGAGAAAGTCGAATGGAAAAAATTCTCCGTACGTAATAAGAGCAACACCAAGTGGTTGTTCAATTGTAAATAGTTGCCTTTACTGACAATGAACCGAGGCAACGAGGCAACTACAATTATAGCTATAGCTGCACTGACGAATAGCTACATCTAGAGGTATAACTATAACTATGACTACCAGACATTCCCTAGTAACATGTATCTAGCGTCTTGTGCAACTATTTTATTTTCTTAAACGAACAAAATTTCACAAAAAGTCCACTCTATTGCGTAGTGTAGTGCGATTTTTCATTTTCTAAATATGGTAAAAAATTCTCGAAAAAATACCGTGTAACAAGTGTCTCACCAAATAAACATCGTTTAGACATGTTTATAACATGATTATAAAGATTTTTATTTGAAAGATGTTTGTGTAGTTAATACAGTTGATCACTGCAACGTAAAGAAAAATGGATGTCTTGATGACTTACGTTTTTTGTTATGTTGACAAATGTCATACTGACAGCTAGGTAGTTGAATTAAATCATACAACTAAAGTATAAATACTAATAAAGCATAAAATATAAAGTGATTCATTAATATACCAATCTTGAATGTTTCTACATATGTATACTGTTATCAGCAACATGATGTTTATTTTTTTATTTTACAAATTCGTCAGGGGAAAGCACTTTCTAACAGAGAGAAGGCGATAATTGATGCCTTTCGTGTTGAGTCTAGAGATTATGATTACATGGCAAAAATTGGTTATTCCGAAAGTAGGATTGCGAACTACGTTACAAGAAACAAGATTCTCTTTTGCTAAAACAAACTTGGATACGAATTGGGAAAAATGAATGCAATTTTGGTGCTGTGTCGGGTACAATTTAGACGTGCTTTCCAGCAAATGCGGAAAAGTTTCATAGCCTTATTTCGAGCAAAATAAACAGTACTCTGTGTACAGATACTTTAGAAAGTCATTTAAAATTGTATTTGACAAACCAAAACGATGAAAATCTAAATCTAATCTATAGTCTAAATTTCATTTTCATGCCTCGGTTCATAAATCAATAGATAGATTAGTCTGGTTGTTAGAAAACAATATGTCTGAACTGTACATCAGACCTTCAGAGGTAAGTGACTTAACGGAGTGGGGGTAGGCCATAGCACAGCCATAGCTGATCACGTAGCTGTGATAATACGTGTGACAAATACATGCAGCCTTGCCCGAAGAGGCATGGCTTCGTGCCCGACGTTCTGTGTACGCCCAGGACAAAAAAATCGCTGCCTGTACAGGCAGATGTTGAACAGCTTTGCCCTAAACATTTAAAAAATTTCAGGACCCCTTTATACAGGATCACTTCAACGTAATGCAGGGTGAACGATTGCTGTACGATTGCTTAAGCATTTTCGATAATTTGACTAAAAAGTGTTTTTATCAAAAGTTTAAGAGTTTTGCTCGCTCGCTATGAATTTTCATCGTTTCACTATTCTTTCGTTCTTTTGCTTGTTGGTTAATCCAGCACTGCTCACAGATCACATTTAGGCAATAGTTGCATATTAACCAGTGGCTGTTGATGCAACTCTAAACTTACAATAAAAAAGAATCACTTTTAGAATGATCTGCATAAAAAAAATTTGTGAAAAATATTGGTTCAATGGACTTTTACAATTAAGTAGTATAAAAATGTGTAAGAACTAAAAATTACAATTCTTGTAGTTTGGAAAAGAATTGATGAAATCATAATAAAAAATCCCTATGCAAGCATGTAAAATCGTGTTTATGAAAATGTAATAAAATGACTGATATTTTTATTTGTGTACGTCATTTTATTTGTGTACTAAAATAAAATTGATATATTTATAAAGAACTGATTCAACAGCATTTTTTATCATTCCAGCTATTTGTTACAATAAACCAGTATTTCCTAACCCATATCACACGAGAGTGCCTCATGTGTGTCGTGGAAATATTAAATATTTGTAAAACTTTGAATATGCCCGTTTATGAAGATAACGTATTCGCTTAAAAATTATGTTAAAGATTATGGTGTGTCGCAGAAATTTTATTGAATTCAATGTGTGTCGCTAATCCAAAAAGGTTGGGAAACACTGCAATAAACGAACGCCACATTTTTACGACATTATCTAACAATAAGCAGCAATATCGTAGCACAATTTATTCCTGAAAGCCAAATTATTCAAATTTTAAGAGGTTGATGTATTTATAGTGCAAACTATACGCGACCGTCACGTCGTCGTGAAAGACGAACCACATTGAAAGGTACAAAAGATTGGAAGCCAAAGATTTTTAATCAAGTAGCATATCAGAAGTAACCAAGTAATGCTGATGATTTCGACAAATTAAGTCGTCGTTGTCGACACTGGCGAGACAAATACAAAGTGGTACTCATTCTTGTTGCTTCAGTTGTTAGTCCGTATTGCTCCGCTTCGTGACCGATATGCGATGCCCGACGCGACGCATCCGGGTAAACGGGGCAAAGAGCGAGCCAAAAGGCGAGTATACATGGGTTATCTGATCGAGATTCTTTGCAATGAGGTCACGTCGATTGCAGTTGAAAATCATCCACAAGTATATCTAGAATTTATGCTTAATTACTAGGGGTATACGAGAACCTGAAATATCAAGTCGGGTCGGGAACACGAAATTTTCGGGATCAGGACAAGTACCCGAAAATTTCGAGATTCTCAAATTTATTGGGCTACCTGAGAAAGTCGGGATTCTCGCATGTGTCAGGATTCTCACAAGAGTCGGAATTCATCCATTCATTAACGTATGCTCGGAAATTACTTCTCTACCAGAAATCATAATCTCATTGATGGCATCAGTCTCTTTAAAATCTCGACTAAAATGGTAGATCAAGCGAAGTAGATCTACAGAAATATTGTGCGTCTCGAACCACGTAAATTCAGACAACGTTCATTCGATGCGATGTTTTCGGCACATCCATCGTAAACCGATACAAATGGAGATTCCCGATAATTTCGAAATGATTTTTGTAAGATCATAAATTACCTCCCATTTTTCGACATCTTCTGCTGGGTTATAACCCGGCTGATTTGCACCACTCGATATAGGTTTCCAGAGAACACACTACTTCCATGAATAATCTTTCTATGTTCCAACGCCCTTCAAGAGCAAAATCACAACTTGATGATGCCATAATGTACAGGGTGTCCACGTGATTACCCAGAATAACTATTAAACGATACATTTTATGAAAATTGTAAAATATGAAATTTAAATGGTTCGAGGAGCCCACTTCATACGATACTTGCTTTTTTGTGGGTGAGGGCGTTTCGGAGATTTCAAGGTCACCTATTTTTTTTTTTTTAATGGAATAACCTACTTTTCCATACTGCAACGAGAACGTTTGTATTAGTTATGTCAGTACAGAAAGAATTTGATGTATCGGACAAATAGATTTTCATTAATACCTTAAAAACTAATAAAGATCCGCCATTGAAATTTTATATTCAGGGTTGTCTTCCCCCGCCTCGCCCCTCCTCAGAATCTCAGTTCATTTTGTGTGGGTCATACCGCAATACAGCCTATTCGTAAATATAATGAAGTATTAACCTTTTTAAGAAACTTGTTGTTTGCAGGATAAACAAAAATACAAATTCCGTTATTTGAAAAACCTATTTATCAATTATTTATGATGAAAATTGTGCTTACAAGTTTTTCTATCAATTTTTGATCAATTTCTTCCCATACGTTAGCAATTGCTGCTCTTAATTCCTGGATTCTAGAATATTACTTATTGTTTCAATACATTTGTTCATGAAACATTCCCTATAGGTCTTCGATGAGATTTACATCATAAAGCATTAAAGTTTGAATAGATAGCTTGAGCACTCGCACTACGATGAATAGCGAATTCTAAACGTCGAATCTTATGTATTTCTTTTAAGCGTGGTACTCTTCTCATTTGTAAATACTTAATTATTAGGCACTTCTTTAAAACTCTTCTGACTGTCCAAGTTGAAACGTTTAAGTGTAATTCTCGTTTTATTTGATTACTAGATATTGTTGAATTTGATGTTGTACTCATTATTTAGTGTTTGGTTCGTGGAGTTAATTTGATTGGCGATCATTTGATTTTTTAGTACTATAACCATCTATAATAGATCAGGGAAGGGCATTTTTGTCTCAATTGAGACAAGACCGTCCCCACCATAGGGTTCACTGTCCCCTTCTTGAAAGCGACGACGGTGCGCGCGGCATAAAAGAGAGGTTGGTGGGGGAAGCAAGCGTTTGAGGGGCCCCAACCGTGCCCATCACTAATCTAGATTATCTACGTCATTTTTAACGATGCATGACCCTTTTAAATCTGATAATTTCTTTGCTTTAAACATTTTTGAATTATTTTATTATCAATGCAAATTATCCGAGTTTTATAAGATTAAATTATATACTCTAAACTTGTTGAAGCTAACAACATTTCATAGCAACAATTCACTTCAAGCCAATTAAAAACATATGACAATCGTACAAAATGTTACATAACAGCTCCGTTCTCCGATTTCTCTATTTCTAAGATAAGGTTCCTGGTTATTTACCATCAAATAACTCTATCCGCATTTTCTACTACTTCAAAATTAATGTGTGGATCCAATATGTATTTTTCAATTGCATTTATTAAAATATTTATAAGCACAATAAATAAATTGATAATTTCGAATGTTATATTTCCTGAAGGCACTCACGTTTCAAAAATTCATTGAAATGGACATTCGTATTTATAAACAACAAGATTTTCGGAAATATAAAACTAAGATAATAGAAAATTATATGATGTAGAATAGACATTGCAAAAACCATAACGAATAAATACGTAGCCAATTTTCTGCTTTAAAATACAAATTACTATTACTTATGTCACTATTATTTATGTTGCGCTCGATAAAACAATTCACAGAATCATCAACTTGTATTTATATAAAATGAAAGAAAAATGTCATAAAAAATTCAGAATGGCGTTCATTATATTAAATTTCAGTTGTAACTGGTTCGTATTTAATTTTCTGTGTACAGTTTTATATGGAGTATGTACAACTACAAATCATTTAAAATCATCTATCCTTATACAGTTTTCAGTAGGTATGTAGTATAGGTATAGTCTGTGTAAAAAAATATTCGTACGCCCTTTAAAAGCGAATAACTTTTTTAAAATTGAACCAAGACGCTCGAGTTTTTTTTTTAGATGTTGGAAGGATTAGTTCAATAGGTAATGTGTAAATAATTTGTTTTTTAAATTGCTATTATCTGGAATTGCGATGAATAAAGAAAAGGTCACGATTTTTATGTTTTCTATCTGTGCGAAAGTAAGTCAAACATATATGTATACATGTACAAAGTTTCTAAAACTATAGGCATTGTAAGATATAAGAATTTTTGAATTCAGGGTTTGCGGTTCATTTAAATCGCAGTTTCTTATCATTTTTACTATATTCAAACAATTATACTTCATAACAACCTCGATCGATTTCGATAAAACTTTGTGCATGTGTACACTGATTAGGAAGACCGTCAATTTCAGTTAGAACTTATAACAGATCATAGTAGCGGAATGTATGACTCATTGATACATATTTAGCTATTAATTATCAGTGGACAACAACTCAGAATTAATTTGGTAGAAACATCTCATGCCAAATGTACAAGACCAATGCCAATGCCAATGTCTCATGCCAATGTACCGTCTCATTGTACAAGTTTTTAAAACTTAAAACATCAATATAAAATAAGGAAAAAGAAAACAATTTCTTACAACTTTAATGTTACAAAAGTCATATTCAGATCAACAGTTAAACGCCAAGCCGCAGGAATTAAAATGAATCGAGCACGAATACATACATATCTTACTGTTGTCGCACAACTGACATTGAGTGTGTCAAAATATTATCAAGTGAAAATATTTTCAATTATTTGTCGCTTTTTCACGATTTCACGGAAACCTGCATACACTCCATGACAGAACAATAACACACTCCATAATTTTAACGTTTACATTCCATTTTCGAAGAGTTTTATTCTTCCTACATATGAGCCCATCACTTGACAAGTGAATTAAATCCACTTTCTTAATATCGCACTATCGGAACTTTTATGTGATAATGTTACCAAAAATTAGGAGCAAAATGTAGCTTTATTGTAAGAAAACAAATTGAAAATGTAGTATTTATGATAATATAACTTCAAATAAAAATCGTTCAAGTCCAAAACATTGGATTTAAGCCACTATTCCAGAAATTTTTACGATCATTTCATTTACGATGTAAAATTTACTTTTACTTTTTATAAACAAAAACACAAAGTATATGTAAGTTGAGTTGATAAATAAAATAAGCATTCATAAGGCTTTCTATTTGAATAGCAAACGTCTTCAAATTTTGGACTTATGCCACCTCTCAACTAAGGGGCTCATATAATGAATTACTATGAAAAATTAAATAAAAGAACATATTATTCAAATAATGATAAGCCACACATAATCATATATGTACACTACAAATTATTTGAATATTTAAAAATTAAGAAAATACGCAGTTCAAGCGTTGTACTATATTTTTCATGAGATGTGAATTATATTTTAATTTTATCGAAATATTCAATACAATTTAGGAAATAATGTATAGAATTTAATAATAAGTAAATAATAAGTAATTAATAAGTGAATATTAACTTAAATATACGCATTTAGATAACCTAGGGTAAATGAGATAGAAGGAATAAATGTCGACTTTAGGGATGTAATAACGAACACAGAAATATGTCGTGGGAGTAAACTGATTTGACTGAATTCGGAAATATGTATATGTAAATTGCTCCTGGTACTAACGTGTTTTCTTCCGCACGAGACTGGAGAATAAAATAACCTTTTAGCGATGCTTGTTCGTCGAAATGAATTTATTGCACCTAACAGATATTTGAAGCTCTTGGAGCTATGCCAAAGTCTCCATTATCAAAATTAATTAGGAAATGCGAATATAGAGATAAGATATCGCCTCCAACGAAATCATGTGTAACATAAGGATTTCGTTAACTCTGGAAAAATTGAAAAAGTAGCCGCGTGATTTCTTTGAGTTTGTACAATCAATCACATTATGTACTCTCTCTGTCCCATAATAATAGTAGTAGTTGATGAATTTAATTTGTCCCATAATAATAGTAGTAAAAGAAAATAATTATACAACGTAACATTTATTATCAAAAACTAGATGAATTAAAACAATATGTTAAAGAATAATAATTCTCCTAATTTTTATTTTGAGTGTTCAGATAATATCTGGATTTTTCAATAATTTCGTTACTGCATTTTAAACTTTTGCTTTCCCTATATTCGTGAGCTTAAAATTATTGGAATCATAGTCCTTCAAACTCTCTTTTTTTCATCTTACTTTTACAATGGGTTGATATTCAACTCAAATAAAACAATTAATTTCGATCAGCGGATGAAATTAGAAATCAGTTATAATTCGGTTAATCGGTAATAATTAGGTTAACCTAAAAATTTAAAGATGTGTCAAAACAAATGACAGATGTCATGAAACATTGATTTTAATCGAAGGCTTCGCAATTTTGCGATACAACATAACTTACAGCTGCATTCTCCACTAATTCCCGTTTAAATATTCACTTGCTACTATTATTATGGGACAGAGGGAATATTATTAATTTTGCTGTTTGTTTTATAACCAGTTCGAGACTAGTAATGTTCGAAAATAATTCCAAATAGAAAAGTTACGACTATATTTCAACGGCTATATTTCTTGGTATTGGAAATACACGTGGAATGCACCCCACACGATGGTCTTCCCATGTAAAGTATCATCTATTTTGGAACATCAGAAATACACACACTATCGTCCAGAAGTATCCAGACAACAGTATGCTATATTTATTTAACGGTTCATTTTAGAGGGCTTTTCGAAGCGTACTTAGTTCACTGTATAAGACCTTTATTCCTGATAAAGTGGAATCTGAAAATTTTATTGAGTTCTATTAAAGGAAATATACGCAATTTTCTTCAAAATAATATGCAATTAGAAACAGTAAGTTCCGCAAGTTACAAAAATACACATTTTTCATTAATATTTATTGATACAAGATAATGAAAACACACTTTAGTTTCCAAATTTCAAAAAATTTTTTTGATTTTGTTCTGACACTTTTCTCAATTTTTCCGAAAACCGTTTTTTACGTATAGTAGGATATAAAAGACGCAGCCTGCAGAGATCTACAGGCTTTATACAATAATTTAACAGATATTCGAGAAAAACGATATTATGGACATTTAATTAATTATTTTAATGTTTAAGAACCTTGGGGCACCTTTTCCCGTTATCCGATCGAGGTCAAACTCTGCATAGATATTTTTTCTATTAATTGAAAAAATTCTGCGGGGTATCGGAAAGAAAAAATTCAAATTCGAAAATAAGAGCCACCCTACTGCCCACGCACTAACATGTGCGTGGCCAGTAAGTGCTATTAAAGAACGACAATGATACGTCATTCGGTGCACGTTTACACGTGACGACGAAGCTGGCAGCAACGTAATGGAGGTTGCAGTCAAGGCTGTAGAAAGGCGTTCCTCGTTGCATCTTGTGAGCCGTGCTGGGCGGTCGTCGACCCGTTTCTCTGGCCACTCTTTATGCAAGGTCATTTTACTTATTGTCGGATTCGTTATAGCGCGTTATTCTTTTAACGTGTCGTTGCCTTTGTGTCACAGTGCATCGCGTGACGCAGAGATGAATACATTTGTAGAATTCAGAATTTTGTAATTAGGGTATAATCGCAAATCGACGTATGTGGATGCGTATGTATGTACACGTATGCATTGGATAACTGAATAATTACGTAGGGAAATAATACACAACTTTCCCTGCATTCATTTCACGGACGGCCTTCCCTTGGAATAGTCTTACCTTTTCTTTTCCTAATTGTTGTTGAACTGTCCTCTTGAAAAACATCGAGAGCATTCACGCATACTTATTTAAAATTTTACAAAATTTTTAAACCAAATCAATAGGATCAATTTCTTTTTATAAATAAGTGCATGAATCTACTACATACTAAAGTATTTACTTGACAGGTTGTACTTTCAAGTGCTTTGTAACGTACACAGTGAATATCTGATAGACATTTACATTTAATAATATTTTATTTTAGTCATGCTTAATAAGTTTACATAAATTGATCTCGACAGTTCTTTAAATCTGTTATGCAATTATATGTGTAGACAGGGTACTTTTCCCAATTACTGTGCAATTAAGCTAACTTATTAGTTCATTAATTAATTAATAAAGTATTTGATTTTAATTTCGTCTGATCAAAATTTATATTGCTTCTCAAACTCTTTCTTTTTATTGGAATATTTTTTTCAAGTTAAAAATGTTAATATTTTACGATAATATAATTAAAATAAACAGTAGGGTTTTTGTTCCAATTGGTGGGCTATTACAAACGTTTTGAACACATTAGTGTGCCCCCAGTTAATGTGCTCGTAAATATTTGTGTGTCTCCAATTAATGTGCCTGTCTAAACACTGCTCTCTTCAAAATTGTTATTCTTTTTAAAATAAGTATTTTTACGAATTTTTTGTTGTAAAAGTAGAAATATGCGAACATGAAATATACTGTAAAATATAAATATACTGCTTGATATAAACTGTTTAAAAATGAAAGTGGGTTTAGATTTAACAGAGACATGTGAATAATACGGGCAAGCCTTAAAATCTTGCGGTGTTACTGGATTCGCTTAAAAAAAAACACAGAAAACGCTTCAAAACTGTTCATTCCCCTGTTCTTTCTGAAAATTAAATAGCTTTACGATATAATGTAGGTATACCTTGTGTAGTGTAACGTACGTTATTTATCCATTTATTTAGTTCTGAAATAGATCAGTTCATTTTCAGATCATTTTCCTTTGTAACATATACATTAATAAATAAAACTAATTAAAAAAAATAGTTTCAGTATTTATTTTTACAAGTTAATTTTTACCGCTTATTTGAATATGAAAGCACCTTAATAGGGACGGGCTCATTAATGGGAGAAGTGCCCATGCTTTGCAGGTATTTCCATACCTATTTTATTTACTTTGGGATCACGTACCACAACTGGATCTATGTAATTTAGTAAAATGTGTTTCACTCACATGTCGCGTCTGGTGCATATTTTAGTCGGTCATATACTCCGCAAGTCAGCTTTTAATCTGGCTTGCGGCCACCTTTGTACTGCGTTTTATCATCTTTTAATCCTATACGAATACAGCCTTGTGCACAAAATTAACATGTAATATGGAAACGTATAAATTCACCTTTTGCTTAATTTATTGAATCTTTTTAAATTAATATCTAGAATATATATTTTGTAAAATACAACATTTAACCTCTTAAAATGGAGGGTACACCAAATTTACAATACAATAACAATAAAACTTTTAACAATAGAAATTGGAATTAGCTATATTACAGGGTATTTCATAATTCATAGTACAAATTGAGTCAGGTAGATTCTATGGCTGAAAATAAGCCAAAATCAAGAATAACGAAATTGTCAGGGCGGCTTCATTTTCGAAAAAATTAAATTAAAATATCAGTCGAGTACACGCGTCCTTACTAAATAACCGATGTTACGGATTTCACTAAAGACCGCTGTTGCGACCGTTTTTGTACATGGTATAATGTCAGAGCTTGTTTATCATCAGAATACTTGTTTACTATGAGAAAATAACGGTGTGCAAGAATGACAGTATGAATGGATAAGAAAATTTTTACCAAGTCCCATTCTATGTTATAAGAGGCTATATGTATAGTACATATTTATATTGTTTGTAATATGTTTACATGAACATTTTTATAAAATATATTTTCTATAGTTATCATTTTATTATAATTCTCCTTTTTCAACTTTTCAAACTTGTGAAATTAATGTAAACACTTCGAAAACCGCTTATTAATAAATATTGCTTTATAAATTAACACGAATAGATTTGTAATTGTTAGATATTGACACGGAATAAGAATATTAAATCCAGCTGATTTAAATTTCCCGCGTGCCTATACAACCAATTTAAAGGGATACTCGAACGATCGACATCAAAGGTCCCGCCCTACACCCTCTAATCCTGCATATTCTAAAGTTTTCTCGAACCATCTCGATCATAACTACTCCACCTCGCCTAATTTCCCGAAACCTCTTTTTCAACGTATCAAATCTTACGTTTCAGATACTATTCAATCTTTTCCTCCTTTATTTCCTATTGTCCCCCTAACTGAACAACCATGGTATCTCCTCCCTCCAAAAATTGAATCTTCCTTATGCCTATTTAAAAAAGATCTCACGAACCCCATTATTTTTAAAAATATCTTCGTAGAGGTATCCCAAAAGTATCCTAATCATATCCAAGTTTTCACAGATGGATCCAAATCCAACTATGGATGTGGGTGTTCTGTTATATTTCCCAATAATCGAAAACTTTTCAAACTTCATGACTCCTGCCCTGTTTTCTTTTGTGAGGCCTATGCCATATTACAGGCTGTTCAATCCATTTCATTTGCTCAAGACCCTTACGTGATAATTTTCACTGATTCCGCTAGTGTCCTAGAGAGCTTATCTAACTCCGAAAACTAAGACCCCATCATTACACATATCATCAATGCCTTAATCAATGCTAAAAATAACAACAAAGAAATCATCTTTTCATGGATTCCTTCCCACGTAGGGATATTGGGCAATGAAACAGCGGACAATGCGGCTAAAAAGGCCTCCAGAGAAATACCTTCAAACAACTCGGCTTCTTACAGAGATTTGAATAAACAAATCAAAAGAGAAATCTGGGATAGATGGAACAATAAATGGTCTAATTCTCCTCCCTCTAAGCTATCCTTGGTAAGACAAGACCTCCATAATAACGACTGTCCCCCGATTACTAACAGAAGAGACCAGGTAATCATCACCCGACTTCGCATTGGCCACACTAACCTGACCCACTTACATAAAATTCTAAAAGACCCTCCCTCCGTATGTTCCCGATGTAATACACCACTTTCAATTGAACATCTCATCCAGCAATGCCCTCTTTTCTCCTTCCAAAGAAGACGCTTGGCTATTCCCAACAATTTAAGTGATTGTTTCAATGTTAAGTCGAATATAGTCCAGGTTTTAAAATTCCTAAAATCTACAAAAATTGTCCACACTTTGTAATATTGTGTACATATAACAATTACAAAATTTGTTCTCCTCAGTATACTTATAAGTGACTTATATGTTAAGTACAAAGACATAATAATGTAATATTATGATATAATATCTGTGGTCGCTAATGACCTACTAGTTGATGCGACCTGTGTAAATAAATAAATAAAAAAAAAGGTCCCGCCCGGAGGTGTCGCCTCTTATTGTATCCCTACTCTTTGCGGCGGGTCGCCACTAGCTAGAAACAGGACCTTGTGTGCTGTCTCGCTGTCTTTTTCCCACCAGGTCACCGCGTACGGAAAAGGGATGGAATTCAGTATTGGTCCCCGTAACTTTCAAGAAACCTTGATTCACCTTGTGTGGCAAAGATGTACAGATGTGGAGAGTACTAGTGTTTAGAGTTTAAAAGTACGTGGATATGAGATTGAAGATTCTAATGCAGAGCTGCTCAACATGCCTATTATCGGGCACGGGGGCCCGCCGATATCCGTGGGCACAGCTACCGGCAAAGCTACGGGCAAGTGACTTAGAGAAGTGGGGGTAGGCCGTAGCACAGCCGTACTTGGCCACGTAGCTGTGACAATGTGTGTGACAAATATATGCAGACTTGTCTGCAGGGGTGTGGTTTCGTGCCCGCCATTCTGTGTATGTGCAGGGCAAGAAAATCGTTGCCCATACGCTGCACGCGCTGAACAGATTTGCTCTAATGTACCAAGTACAAAGTACAATATATTGTTACTGAGAAGAGACCTTTTCAATTGTGAAAGTGTAAAGTATACCATGTAATCGCGGACACTATGTTACCTACTCTTGGTTTTGACGCACTGAGAAATGCGGGGGTGATCTTAGCTAATTTGGCAGACTGTAACGTGTAGCGCAGAGCTGTTCAGCATGTGACCGTACGGGCAGCAATTTTCTTGCCCTGTGCATATACAGAATGGCGGGTACAAAGCCACGCCCCTATGGGTAAGGCTGCATGTATTTGTCACACGTATTGTCCGGTTACGTAGCCAGCTACGGCTGTGCTACAGCCTGCCCCTACTCCGCTAAGTCACTTGCCCGTACCTTTGCCCGTAGCTGTAACCACGAGCATCGGCGGCCCTTGCCCACTAATAAGCATATTGAACAGCTCTGGTGTAGCGTAACGTGTCGTAACTCGGTTTCGACTGCACTCACTTATGGGCAAGTTTATCCCCTTTATGCACCCAAAAATCATCTAGAAAATCTCTCCCAACCTGCCTCATCTCCGTGGGATAATTGTCTATTTAGACATTCAAATGGACCTCCCTGTTGCAGCATGTGTTTTCAAGAAGGCAGTAAAAGAGTCACGCAGGAAACGTCTCCGTATGTAACAACCAATTGAACATAAAGTTACCTAAATATTATTGCAAGTTACTCTAGCTACATATAAATGCCACTAACATTAGTAAGTCCACGCGAGTTACTTTCTTAATAAATTAGACTTCATATGTGATTTTATACGATTTTATATTTTGTAGAGTATCGCGTGTTTTATTGCATTTTCGACAATAAATATATGTCTTCAACATGTTTCTAACAAGACAATTTTCGTAGCGATTTGTGACCCTTTATTAACATAAAAAAGAAATACTTTCTCCTTATTATTTATAACGGATGAAAAAATATTCTTCTTAACAGTTTCTAAAAAAAAGTACACAATCGAACCAATAACTTTTTTATAATTATACATGGCTTCATTTGTAATTGAACGCATCTTTTATTTTTAGATACACGTACAATAATTATAGCATTGGTTCTGAAATAGTGGTAAAATCAATATATATTTTTTTATTAATCAGCATTGATTGCTTTAATTAAACTGTGTTTACAGTAAGTGGAAGAAATAACACAACTTTTGTGTGCTTATATTCTGTTTTTTGCATGTTTAGAGAAAGTAGAGCATGTAAAAAGAGAAATTAGAGGGAGGGGGGGGGGGGCAAGTCTTGATCTGGCGACTATGCAGTATAAGGTATGGACTGGCTTAGTTTCCGAGATATTCGCAAAAAACTGCCGGTACTACCAAATTGAATTCTGCTTAAAGTTGTTCGTCTGTCGCCGCGTTCGCGTCAGGAATTGGTGCTCGCAGCCGAACAGTGGCTATTTGGCCAAAAAGCGGTAAAAACGAAACTATCCAACAAATTAGTTTGAAAATTTGTAGAAAATTTATCACAGGTGTAACGGTTATTTGACAAAAATAATTTTTTAAAAAAGTTGTTAAACATTAAGTAATATGGGCTAATCGGAAGTCTTTGCGTTCCACTCATTTTTTATTTATGAAAGTATACAACAAATCTTATAACAGATCGTTTTGGCAAAGTGTAATATTGAACTAAGACCATTAAACTTGACTGTGTTTAAAAAATCTCAACCAGCTTCGACCACTCTTGGCCGCAATTTAAGTGGAACTATCAACTTTCAGACTTTCCAAGAATGAATCGTGCGGTGGTTACGGTATATTTCATGTTTTAGGTGAATTTTTTTATGAACATATCTAAATAATAAAGAAAAATGTGAAATGCATATAATTTATTAATCCTTTCAGTATAAAAAAAAATTAATAACGGACTTTAGTCAGTGTTTTATCTTCTGTTTATAAACAAGGTTCGTGCAAGTTAAACGTCCCGTGCTTATGTGGCGCGACAAGAAATCCGCATTTCGCGTGGGTTTTTGTATTTATTTGTATTTTAACGAACCTAACTACAACCAACTCCAAATCGGTGAGGTCGTACCTTTTCGACTAGTACACCAAAAATGTTAATCGATGTTTTCGGTGCTTAACGCGTTAAAGGCTAAACAACATATGTTTTAATCTTCCATAGATTTATATTGTAATACCTTTTACTAATTCGAAAGACTTTTTAGTTACGTATAAAATAAGTATAGTTACAGGTTCGCAAACTTACCATACAGATTTGCCATACAGATTTTATCCAGTTGCTTCACACAACTATCCAAGTTTAGGCAAAAACTCGTTATCATAGTTATAAAACATGTAGTTACACCTTTTAAGTCTACATACATATGCATTTGCTGAAATAATTGCATCGTAGGAAAACGGAAATTTTTATAAAATCTTATACTCTATTCTTTTTTAAATTTATTCAGAATAGGGCTATGACCTGGCCCTGTATTGTATGAATTCACCGGAAGTATATATCCGTTTAGCTCGAAGTGTGCTCATCAAAGCGTAGACGGAACTCCATCTCTTTAATAAGTTATCTCTAACGCCACGGAATCACGAGATATTATAATACTTTGCTAATCATCGTAATGTTAAATTCTAGACCGACGTTAGAAAAATATAGTATATTCAAATTATGGGGGAAATTGTCTGATACTTTTGGAACTAGAGCATGTAATGATATCACTCAAGAAGCACTCCAAATTGTACACTTGCATTTATCGATCGAACGCACAAATGTATTACTTCTAATGAGAAACATTGTGAGCATTACTTGCGTTAGAATCTGTCAGTAATTATTTACAAGATGCAATTTCTCACCAATTTCAATGACCTTGAAATATGTTATTAAAGTCATCATTCTTAATAAGTTTTTCCTATACATGTTACCGCCGGACGACCTTTGTTTGCGAGGTATTTGCAGAAAACTGTTGGAATGAGCGAACTCTACGTTTTTCCAATGATTAAATTTCTCCTTCAGGGCAAGGGAGGGGATCTTCATCCTGGGGAGCCCCCCCCCCCTCCCCCGCCACACCCTTCACCAAATCTAACCCAAACGTAACGAAAATGCGTCCAAAATGACAATACAAACTTTAGTTACGTTAAGTATTTTAATTTTTCTTGGAGTTGCCAAAGATCATGGAGAGTTAGATTTCTATAGCTATTTGAAAGAATCTTGGTTAGGTCTGGGTTAGGTTTGGTTTTGACCTTTCGGATATTTAAAAATTCGAGTAGCTTCACTACCAATAATTCTCCTTAAACATGAAAAAGACAAACTAACTTTGCTAACCAGTATTGCCAGAACAAGACTTGTTCCCCTACTCTAGTATCCCTTTCTACAGCGCCATACCTACGCTTCCGCCGCGGTTGAGTCACGTGACCCGTTCCGTCTCGGTTGTGTATACTCCGGTACTGGCAGAAAGAGGGTAATTTCTTCCCCTCGATTCGTGCTCCCTCCCCTCATCTGGTGACACTGCTGCTAACTGCTAACTAGTGTAAGTATGTGGTTATCATATACAGGGTGTTCGCGATAATTTGTACCAGCGTTTTTTTCGTAAATGGTGAACATTAGAAAAAAACCGAAGAGGAGATAGTTGTAGTATATTTTATTAGCAATATGATAGCGTATCTCAATTTTTTGTATTTTTAATATTTTTCTAGAAACAAATGTGACCTTCATTTTTTTAAATCGAATGCTGCATATTTATTTACATCAAATGAAAAGGGACATTGAGACGAGTCCAACCATGTAGTATACTATGGTCTTCAGGGTCATTCGCGGGCAGATATAAAAGAAATAAGTTTAACATTTCATAGTATGGTATTTACTAGTATGTTGTAGTGGTTAGACTACATCTCGTGCATTCATTAGCAATGCATTTCTGATTCTGCTGACTACATTCCTGGTACTGTCTGCCAATGTTGCACTAGATGTGGATGCACAGGCTTCTTTTATCTTAGTTTTCAAGTCGTCCAAATTTCTCGGTGGTGTATTGATAACATTTTACTAGGTCCATATTTTTACTCCGAAATTCTAAATGGAAATAAGTATTTACAATTTGTAAATTGTGAATTTGAAAAGTCAGCAGAACTCAGAAATGCATTCTTGTTAATGAATGCACGAGATGTGCATTCATTATCACATATACTTATCACTACAACATACTAGTAAATACAATACCCTTTTAAATACCTCTAAATACCCCTAAATACCCTTTTATTTCTGTATGACCCTGAAGACCATAGTATACTACATGGTTGAACTCGTCTCAATGTCCCTTTTCATTTGATGTAAACAAATATGTAGCATTCGATTTTAAAAAATGAAGGTCACCTTTGTTTCTAGAAAAATATTAAAAATACAAAAAATTGAGATACGCTATCATATTGCTAGTAAAATATACTACAACTATCTCCTCTTCGGATTTTTTCTAATGCTTACCATTTACGAAAAAAACGCTGGTACAAATTATCGCGAACACCCTGTATACACCATTGTACGTTTGCCTGCGACGAATGCGCCTTCCCACGGCAGTATTAAGAAACTATTTAGGATGCGTGTAGTATGTATCACCACAGACGAGGTATAAGGATAGACCAATCATCTTATGGGAATTCATGTCTCATGTTCTGAAATATCGACTGTTCAAAAAATCAGAGGTTTTGGTATTTCCTCTACGATTTAGAGTGGTGAGTTTAGGAATTATATTGAATTACAGGTATCGAAGGCGTAGTTGCCAAATCACATCCGAGAATATTCGTCGCATAGTTGCCAATTTACTGTTACTGCCGTGTAATGCACAGCGCGTATTTCGGCTATTTTCCAAGTTACAGCCGCAATTCTGGAAAAGTAAACGAAACGAGCCATTACATGGTTAATTCAACCTGAATATTTGCTTTCTGTTTCCATACACTGTTTAAAGCTGAATAAATTCGTTTTCAATTTATATAAATAAACTTTTATTTATTGATAGTAAACAAAATAATAATTGTTGTTGAAAATTGAAATAAATATTTGACTGTTGTTGGCTTCTTTGAACCTTCTGATACGAAATACAATTTTCAAAAGGGCGGAAAAATATTCAAAAGATTGTCAACAAAAATTTTAATGACAGTTGTTATGCGAGGTTCCATATTCGTTACAAATTGCGGCGTGTCTGTTGTTATATATTAACATTACATATACAATTATTAGTTCTTTTTTCCAAATATTTTCATAAGTTGTGCAAGAATTTATTAATTATAAACAATAAATCTGTATAAAATTCTGTTTATTGCTGATCTGACTTATCGTTATATTGTAAGAGCATACAGGAGTTCAGATTTAGTTGATCTTTTACCACTATTGCTATCAGTTTTGAAAAAATTGTTTATCGATAATAACAGACATGCCGCAACTTGTAACGAATATGGAACCTCGCATAACAACTGTCATTAACACTAGAACTACCAGACCAGTCAAAATGACTGGTTCCTAATTTTTTCTTTTACAATTACTGAAATTGTAAAAACGTTTTCATCGGAAATTTTTTAATGAGCCTCTTCATTGAACCACATATTACAATAAAAGTTGTATGAAGTTTGAATGGGCACAGTCTTGTCACTATTACAAAGCGATATACATCAGTGGCATTTATTGCTCGGTAGTTCTAGTGTTAAAATTTTAGTTGACAATCTTTAGAAAATTGAATTTGATAGCAGAAGGTTCAAATGTAAATACATTTCATAACGTTAAATTAATTTTAATTTCTGTCGTCCGTTTATTTCAATATTTCCATTAAATGTATATACTTGTTCCGTTTTGCAACGGAAGTTCCAGAATTCTTTTTCCTGGCATTCTTCTACACGACTTATTACCTTATTAGGTTCTTTTCAATTGAAAGTAGTGTACAATTTCGATATAATCTTTTTAGTGCAAGACAATGTCCATTCTTCAAACGGACGCGGACGGGCGGTGCGCCCTTAATAAAACTAGGTCTTCTTATCTAGGAGATTAGAGTCCTGAAATCATTATTGCTGTCGAACTATCCAGCAATAAAACAATCAGTGCACTTCCGCACAATGGGGCATTGGATCCACCATCAGTGACCCAAAAGAAGCCATCTGAGGATGTTTTGAACATTTCCGATATTCTGACAGAAAAATGTTTCCAACGAAAGTTAATCGATACTCAGTCATAATAGAAAAAACCCAATAGAAAAAGATTACAAAACATATTTTTTAATAAAAAATTATGGTCACCTTAATTTTTTTAAATGCCACTAAGTATTTTTTATTACATATTGTCGTAGCTGATGTCAAAACGAATCTTTTATTTATTGTTAACAAATATAGTAATAATTGGTGTTCAAATTTCAAATATCTACTGATTTGTGGCTATATATAACCAAGTTACGTTCAAAGTTTGGCTTTGTAGTTTTTAGTAAGTTATTAAAACATTTGCTTTGTAACGTTCATAAAAAATTTCATAAAAACCACTTGCTATATAATGCACATATGATTTATATAACGATACTCTTGTTTATTTCTTTTCTTATTGTTGAAAGCAATGTAGGTAAAATTATGTCATCCTATAACAATAACAATACAGGTCTAAACAATGAATTTATTCCATTTACATTATAAAGGTATAATTACATTTATCATTTATTCCATTTACATTATAAAGTTATATATTACATTTATAAAGTACATATTAATATTTGGCTGTTTACAACATTTTGAATATTGCAGTTAAACATATTCTTTATTGTACGTACAGTTTCATTCATTTATTATTTATACCCAACATAAAGTTTAACTAATCATAATCGAAATTAGTCTTTGAAATCGTTAAAGCATTTTAGACAACAATATTCTATTGTATTCGCGAGACTGCAGTGACTATATAAGGTGGGTCGCCACATTTTGCCATGTAGATTTACGTCATTATTATTACGCATAGCAAACAATGTTTCAGATGAAGTTGAATGGTTTTGAGAGGGGCACATTCTGATGGTACATTTTTTTTGTAGGTGGACGTGTAAAGGACATATGAAGGTCATTAATGTTTTTTTAAATGGAATCATATAATTTTTATTGCATCAGTTGATGCTCCTTCATATTCTTTACAAAAAAGTATTAATCTATTTGTGTAAAAAAATCACTAGTTTAGGAGATATTTTAATTCTAATTTGTTAGGAAATCTCGACTTTCTGGTCAATATTATGAAGTCAATGTGATAATGTAGTAGGAGAGCAAGGATTATCATTATAAATATTTACATTTTCTGTGTTGATAATTCTTGCTCTCGTACTTATTGTGAAATTTAGACTTATTGGTCCATACTTTATCGAAGGATCACTAACCGGACCAAAATGTGCACATTTTTTATCAAATACTCTATGGACATTTTTAGATGATTTACCATTTCATACACGACAAATAATGTGGATTCAACAGGATGGTTTCCCTGCTCATTATTCAAGAATAGCAAGGGATACCTTGCCTGACGAGTTGTGTCTGCGATGTTATGACTATATGTTCAAATTATAGTTTTTTATTTGGTGTCATTATGTTGTATATCTATAATTGTCTTGATCAGTACAATATTAATAAGTGTAGACACCACGTTTTCAAATTATAGAAATACAATTTTCATAAATCTTGAACGTAAATAACTTTACGCATACACAAATATTAGCAATAAAAATGTCTTGCAAAATATTAATTAATATTAATTGTATTAATATTAAGTGTTAAGAAATAATTAATCAATAATTATGTAGTAGATCGTTTTTTACGAGATATCAATCTATTTTACCACTGACTCAGAATATAATTGTAGTATTTTTTTCACGTTTGTAGTGAGAAAGCAAACGACGAACGAAACAGAACGACACGTACAGAATCCGCATTCATCGACTTCTATCAAACCAGTCCCAGAGTAGGCAAGATCCGTTACCGAAACCGTTTTGCATGAAATTTTTCTACATTAACTTAATCTTCGTTATTCTACGATTTATATGGAATTTAGATTCGTTTGTATCAGAAAAACATCTCCAATCGGTTGGTAATATTTTCATTACGATATTTCTAATAAGAAGAGAGTTTGGATCTGGTTATTCATTATTAACAGGCAATGCTTTACAATGTTACCTTCCACACTTTCTTCCGACCGTGGTCTTGAGAATTTTAATGGCTCAGACCAAGCGGCAAAACTATACACAACTTTTGTTTTAACACTAGAACTACCGGACCAGTCAAAATGACTGGTTCCTAATTTTTTCTTTTACAATTACCCAAATTGTAAAAATGTTTTCATCGAAAATTTTTGAATGTACTTCTTCATAGAAGCACTCATTACAATAAAAGTTGTGTGAAGTCTAAATGGACACAGTCTTTTTATAGCTACAAAGCAACATACGTCAGTCGCATTTATTGCTCGGTAGTTCTAGTGTTAACCATTTTTTCCATATACCAAATAGTTCATATTTAATTTTGCTCACACAATTAGCTGAATCGCCTTATTTTGAAATTGTAGAATGATTTGATTTTCCTACTATTTGTGTGTGTGTGTGTGTAACCTATCGCTGAAGTTTTTCGATTGCCTCGTCAAAATATCGCTCTGTTCTGACTTTCAGAACGAAGTGTCTGTCTACACGCAAACGAATGACGGGGACGGATGTCGAACTGAATTGGCGCAATGACCATAACCAATGCCTAATGCGGCAATGAATGTGCGACGGTTTCCTTAACGTTTAAAAGAACGATATAACCGCAACCAATTCATTACACATACGGAAACTTTTGTATGAAGATTATTATAATTAATAATAACGATTCCAGGAAGTTTTAGAAGAGACTAAATGAAACAAAAAAACTGGAAAGGAAATTTTTAATTATCGGCTGATCATATTCAACCCAAGAAAGTAACTGTACACTTAATATTTATATCGTACTTATATTACACTCATCAAACATAATCTACTACATATGTACATCATACGAAACCGAGAATCTCTTTTGAGCCAGTGAATTGCTAACATTAAAACTTGAATTTTTGGCATTTTCTCGTCAAAATTTACAGGATTATACAAAAAAGTTAAAAAGTTCTGGGTTGTCGAGGTAAAGTTAAGGCCAAAAATGTAATATCGGCTCTTCTACTATTGATGATATAAGAAAGCAAAAATAGAATCCTGAAATATTTTGATCTTATTCTGGTTCATCTAAAACTATTGCTATTCTAAAATCGTTGAAAAAACCTAAACTGAACCAATTAGACAATGAATTGTACACATGGTTCACTGCGAAAAGATTCGAAGTTAAGTTTATTTCAAAGACTAATGATTATCGAAAAAGCTTTTTCAATTATTTCAAATGAACAATTTCAATGAGACTTGAATTTAACAGAAGATAGTTGCTTGTTGTCGTATGAATGACTTGATAATTTTTAAATTCGGCATAGAATACTCAAATTATACATTTTGGAAGATTTAACAAATCTGCAGATTGGGCTGCTCCAAGTACACACAAAGTGAGATTCGATAAAATTGTTAAAGAGCATTATTTATTCCCTGTCAAATATACATACCTATAATGCTGGTGAAACTGGTCTTTTGTGGCGACGTTTACCGATCTCGACATTAGTAGGAGGTGAGGAACAAGCCATAAAAGCTTTCAAGCTGAATAAAGATTATATACCGAATAATAAAGATCAGAAATTGAAACTTTTTGTTATTGGAAAATATTAGAAGCCTAGAGCTTCTAAGAATCTTATTCGTGAGCCTGTTATTTACACAACTCAACCAAAAGTTTGGATGAATGCTGAGATATTTAAACATTGTTCTTTCTTGCCACTTTGTACCAAGTGTGAGAAATCAATTTTAGAAGCTGGATCTTCCGAAAGATACAACGGCCCATCTGATTTTAGATACTAATTGTAGAGTTCATCCTCCTATCGTTAAATTAAAATCTTTTCAAGAAAATCTTAAAAAGAAAATTTTGAATTCATTTGTACAAAATCTATTAAATTATAATTGCAATATGAAGTAATTCCAATGTTTAATATACAAATACAATTTTTGCTGCTGCTATTCTTGGAAAGATGTAAATGATACGACACTACAGATAGCTTGTCAAGAATTATAACTATGAAGTGATAAGATAAAAATAGTGTTAGGGAGTCATGAATAAATAAGTGTTAGGGAATCATGAATAAATAAACGCATACCAATATTAAGCAATACAAGGTCACCTCCTTTTTTATTTTTCAGTTTTTCTGACTTTTATATTTTTAGGAAAATGTAAGACTCAAACTCTACTCGCAGCATTGTTATTTGTATTTGACAGTGGAACTACTGGTTCAAAATTCTTCATTTTATGTTGGACTACAGAATAAATCTATTTATTCAAGTATATTATCTATTATAATAAAAATTGCACAAAATCTACGTAAATGCAGTTTTGATTATAATAATTAGTATCAGAAAATTATAAATTAGTAATTTGAGTAATTGTTTGTCCTAATGTTAAGTAGATATTTTATTATATGTATAATATAATGCCACTACCAATGTGTTACGAATTTGTTACATAAAATAATGGTGAAGTAAAAAGAGAGAGTTACTATAGACTTTCCTATTATAAACAGTAATTAAGTGAACGGCCATTTAAAAAAATTCTTCTGATTACAAACTGGTCATTACAATTTTTAAACAACGACTGATGTGATTTCGATTATACTTTCCCCTATGAAATAAACAAATGTTATTGAGCATAATGCAATAGTGTCCATGCATAAACAAATTCTTTCTATGTGCTTCATTTATTTATTCGCGAATAAACAGTAATAGTATTATCTTGTAAATTGACTTACAACTTAAGGTTTAATGAAATAAGTAGCCGAAGGAATAAACCAACAACGAAAGGACACATTGCAGTTTGCATGGCTATGATTTAAATGGAGCACAGTGCTTTGCTATTACAGAAAGAGTATAGCATGTCCTACAGAAACTGTTTCTCGTGAGTGTATATTTAGAAACAGCTATTATTAGAAGAGAAGGCCTTCTTTATTTCCATTTTCTAGTTATACAAATGTTTTCGTTTCTTCGCCCCGTGCAATCGAATTGACAAAGAAAGTCAGCATTTGTACTCAAAACGAATTCATCATACACTTTTTCTCATTCACATTCCGTTACACGGGTAGCAAAACGTCGAGATTAAGGTCATATCAATCTACTCCATCCGTCGTGACCTTGTCTCCTCGCTTCCACTGCCGTACTATCGTCATATTTTTCTAGTTCACTGACCATTATGTTTCCTCAAATCAACTCGCGTTTCTTCTGCATTATCGATTAATACAGTATGACGTTGATTGTACCATTTGAATAAAATACGAATTTTACTGAAACGAGATCACCGTCGACCTTACTTTGCGACCGCGTTGCCTCGTTACACTGGGGAAGCAGCATTAAATCATCATCTACTGCCACATACTTGTCACCGATTAGAGCATTAGGTGAAAAATTACTATCAATGGAACTGTGACGGGAATATTTATTGCAAGCAACCAGTTTGTATGAATTTTTTCTTCCTTACGTAAGTGAGCAAGCATTTGTTTAGTTATAATTTTGAATTGCACGAAGCATCGACGACAAGCGAGAAACATATTCTAATGTAGCATTAAATACCAGGATAGTTGAAAAAACACACTAACGGAACAAGAACTTCATTAACAGTGTTAAATGTTTAATGAATATACGTTGTTTTATTCTGAAAAAATTCCTTTTTCGTGAAATAAATTATTCACAAAATGAAAGATTTACATATTTAAATAAGTTTCTGGAGATTTATCTAAATTCCAATTGACCCTGAAATTTCGGTCGGTCAACGGTTTTCGTACGTCTTGATACCGTTGAAATTCTCTACATATATTCATGTTCGGCAACATAAAGGGACAATAGTACCAGGACTATGGACTGTATAGTTTCCTGACAATTTCTTTGCTGCACTCATACTTTTCCAGAGATGGCTTTTGTAAGAGCATAGTCTATAAAGGTGCACACATTGCGCGTTTATGAAAAAGAGACCTTTTTATACGCAGGTGAAAATTGATATCAATAACTACGTGCATATACTGACGTATGATGTTCAAATTTGCCAAACCAATACCAAATCAGTCGCACGCAACACGTGCACGTGTAGGCAGCAATCTGTCGAACTGACGTCAGAGATCTTAGCTCATAATTGATTGGCGCGTTCTTTTGTATTTCTGTAATTACTCACGGACGAATCGAAACAAACGAATTTTCGTTTTTTTTTTCGAAATATGTAAGTATCGATTGTTAGACACAACGATAATATGTTACACATTTTTCGTGTTTTAGTATTTGACTTTTCATAACCTGTTGTATCATTTAATGTTTTAGAATATTTTCATTTCGGTATGATGCGGAGACAAAAAAGAAAGTACATAGGGTAAGGGACCCAATTACTGTGGCTATATTAATTATACTTATTTTGAAATCATAATGAATCTTAAAAAAGATAATAACAGATAATATTAAAAGATATTAAGATATATTAATTGATTTTAATGAAAAAAATTAATATCTCCTTTTTAATGTTCACTATGCTTTAAAAATAAGTATAATTAATATAGACACAGTAATTGAGTCCCTTGCCCTACATACACAGTGAAAATATTCGCAAACAACGAATCAATAAACGAGCATTATTCAGGCCTGATAATATCGTTCCCATATTTGTTTATTATGTCCACATTCTAATTAGTGCATTTTGCAAGTAAACATAAAACAACTATCAATTTATGTACAATCGCAGAAACAATATATACTACAGTGAAATATCTCGTTACGTTGTTTGTAATGAAAGAAATGAGAAATATTCAGGAGTTTCACAGTAGAAAATGGCAGAGAAAGCATTTCGCAATCATTAGAAATAGAAACATGAGTACCCTTCTCCGCAATTTTTTTTTAACTATGAAACTACATTTTATCTCCGATTAATAGATAGCGGATCTTTGTGCAAAATACAAATTTTCTACCTGGATTGCAAGAAACTGGAGTGAAACAGGAATATATTTTCTTTCTTAATACGTTTAATAGTGTGAAAATAATCGAATAGTATTTTAGAATTCTTCTAATGTTTTTACTGTTTTAAATTACATCTACTCATTCTGGTCATGAATGCATAAAATCCGCTGTGTACTACGATATAATCAAAAATACTAGTTTGGTCGAATAGGATGGAATAAAAGGAGAAGCACAGCTTCGTTATAAAAGAAATTTGAATATGGTAAATAGCAAGAGTAAAAAATGTCATACAAAAATACAAAAATACAAAAATATTGTCGCCTTTAATACGATATACAAATCTTTGTGGAATAACATTTACGAATGTGTACATTTCTATCATGGAAAATGAAGAACATTTTTAATTCTGTACATTTATTTGAAGTACTTTTAGTTCACAACTCCCGCAATTTTATTTAAATCAAAGCGTATCAACCTTACCACTCAATTAACACAAGTTAGTTTGTGATAAACTAACGTATCATAATTAACACATGTTTCAGATAGCACGAGCCATTGGCAGCTTGTTTTCTCGTAACCGAATAACAAAGATGAAAACAGACGAATAAACGGCAGAACCCACCGGTGGCTCTCCGACGATAATCAATAACAAGATGTTTCGTTACTCGAATTCAGACATAGCCTGAAACATGGTCCTGCAAACAATATGGACCCACTGAGATCACCCCATAGCAAGTAACTTTCCTTAATGTCGAATAAGAAACCATGCGACTGAAGAAACGCACGAATATGTATATCGTAAACGATTGTTTAATCTGACGTCAACCAAATAAGAACTACGCACGTAATTAAAAATCGCAATGAAATATCTATGACAATTGTAAGATAAAAATAGTACAATATGAACTTGTAAAAAAAGAAATGCTGTAGAATAAGCGAGTCGATAGTCGAATCGTGTTATGTGTATGTATATGGTCAGTTTGAATGAAAGAACGTAGGCTGATGATAATCGGAACCGGTTTGGCAAATCGAATGAAACGCAACGAAAAGAGAAACATACCGAGCAGGGTTATCGCTGGGAAAGTGCGACTTGTCGGTGTGAAATGGCGTACCGAACGTCATAACCGAGCAGGTAGACAATCGTTGCCGTGGTTGACGAGAATCCTTGTAGCTTTGGCGTCGATTCTCGTTACCGGCCGACTGTCCGCGGCCGCCGAACAGTTCGGCTAGTCAGCTGATCGCGTGATGTTTCATCGCTTCGCTCACTTTACGCATAATCGGTGGAATTTTCGTGAGAACTGCTTCTCCCGTGACTCTAGCTGCAGCAATTAGGCCGCGCGATGCAACGCCTTCGACCACAGACTACAAGTTACAACGGACACGGTTCTCTATTCACTTTGCACGCAAGTAGGTTGTATCGCTGCCGAACGAGTGTCTCGACAGGCTCGAAACCTGTTCGTACCTCGCAGTTGCCCGAAGGATCGAACAGTATCGTAAAACACAACAGGCCAGCCTATGTGCCTCACGCTCACACTTATTCCGTTTCTCAATTGCCTATCCACAGATATATATATCTCTTTTGCACTTTTGCACCGCGATTCGTTTGCACAGGAATCCTGTCAAGATTTATTTCAAAACAAATCACACAACAGCACGACTAATTAAATGTGAGAGAGGTGTCACGACACGAAAACGAGATGAGATGAGATGAGACGAGACGAGACGAGACGAGACGAGACGAGACGAGACGAGACTTGGTACTGTCACGAGTAACGGGATCGAGGCGCGGTCGTTAAACACAAATCACGCACTGAAATTTAATGAAGCGACACTCGATCAACGCAGCAAGTGCAACGACCTGTCACTCCTTCCTTTTCTTTTCCACACGATCCATCCGACATTTGGTTATATCCGTGGTCTTGTCGTTGAATTCTGAGGAAGCATTCGCGGAACGGAAACGCGTGTGTATGAGTGTTGGTGTTCCAATGTGCAACGGCTGTGTGAGTGTGTGTGTGTGTGTGTGTAAAAAAGGCAAGAGACCCGACGAAAGCCGATCACTGCCGAGACGCAGCGAAAACGAGGAACCAACTCCCGTCGCGTTTAACGTCCGACTGGCTTCGAGGAAAGTCGGCCTGCCGAACGTCACCCTCTCCTCTCCACTCGTGACCCCACACCAACTACCCCGGAGTCCGGACGCGCCATCGCACTGCCACAGATCGTGTCACTATCCTCAACCCTCCACAATCTATACTCAAAACTTTACGCTCCACCTCCAAACTCTAAACTCTACACTCTACACTCTATACTCTATACTCTACACTAGGCTGTACCTCATTTTTCAACTATGAAATTTTGAACTCGCCGCCCCCTAAACTTGTTCCGTTTCATGAAAAAATTATATATAAAACATTTGAGATCGACTGGACGTCGGGAGGTGGTGGCACATCGAATGCGAAGTTTTGAAATAGAAATAATTGCACACTACATGAATTCAATCACTTTACTTTTTACGCATTAAGATTATTTCACATAAATTGACCTGTCCAATTTCTGTCCGGCACCTTCCCGCTAAAAAGTCCGTTTTTGCGAAGCGTAATTACTGCGGCTACAAGGAAAAACGTCGCATGTCACAATTTCAAAAAATTTAAACTCATGCATTAATTGAGCTCTAGAATATAGGATTTACGTATTTACCAGAAACAAAAGACAGGAAAAACAAATTCGAGAGGATAAAAAAAATAATACAATTTAACCGAAGTCCTATGTTCAATTCGTATGCATAAAGCAACACAACGTAAGTCCTCAATATTTTGAGATTACATACTACAATTACTCGTAACTTTCAGCTGTGATTGCTGTTTCTTTTTTCTATTTTTATTAATCTGCTCATATTAAATTTATTTTGTATAACATAAAACGGCAAAAATTATATTCTATATTTTTATTATACCAAAAATAGCACAGTATTTCATACAAGTGATTCATGTGAAAAAAGTATGTCTGGTGGTTCGCGAGAAACAGGCCACCGAAATAGCTGCGTTAGGCTTACAATTAGAGATAGAAGAAAATGTTAGAGAGAAAAGTTATACTGTTAAAGTCGGCAAATATGAGGATATAAAAAAATGTTCCGATTCTAGTTGTTTTCAAAGTATTTTGAAGATCATGTCAACACCAGTTCAATTATATGGTACACTATGACCTTCAAATGACCTTGAACTAGAAATGATAAAGCAATGATAACTTCAAAATGTGCAATCATTTTATTCGAATTAAAATAAATGTTCCAAATTATGACCTTGAGCAGTAACACAAACAGTTAAACTTTTTACAAGGCAATCAATTGTACTTTCAATTGTTTCTGTTGGAATTGATCTACAAGGTCTAATTATTCTTTTTTGCAGGTTCTCTGGTGTAGTCAAATGAAAATAAGATCGGTCTTATTCTCCTTTGAGTAACGCATCGTTAAACGGTTATCGATAAACTGATACACTCGCAATGATTCGATGACCATAACTGACTCGGCATACATACCTGTAGTTTGTGGATAATTATGTGTGTGTACGCTTAGAGACTACCTTCCGTTAACGGTATACGTGTTATGAGATCTAATGGCTGAAGAAATTAAATTTTTCGTTGATCAAACAGACTAGTCAAACTATATCTATTAATGAGTCCAAGGTCATTTGAAGGTCATAGTGTACCACATCATTGAACTCGTCTTGACATCAGCTACAACACTGTGAAGTTAAACATATATGATGCTATTTAAAAATCATCGATGATCTTCAAAATACCTTGAAAACGACTACAATTGGAACATTTTTTTATATCACCATATCTGCCCACTTTAACAGTACAACTTTTCTCTCTAACATTTTCTTCTATTTCTAAGCCTAACGGACCACCCGGTATACAGGGACTGTATGCTCGGCTTATATGAGTAAGTACGTAGGCATGTATGTATGTATATATGTTTGTAAAAACAAGAAAACAAAGTAACTACAGAAAATCATTTCTTTTCTTTTTTTTTGAAAGATATGACTTGCATGATATACCAGTATTTTTTTTTATTTCGTAGTAGCTCGTGTTTCTTAAAAAAAGAGTACTGCTTTCATAATGTAAATTATTGTTAGCATCAAACGTTTCTTAAACATCTTGAAGAAAAACAATATGCATATTACATTATGTACACAATTACACTATAACGCTACGTAATAATAAGAACATTTTATTTTTTATTTGCAGATAAATACTTATACTTATCAGACTGTAATATTATGATTTAAACATACCTTCAGAAGTTAGATCGGTATCTCAAGAATATGTACTGGGTAAAACACGTGTCCAAGGACTTCAAGGAAGAAGAGGGGGGTGGTATCAGTTTTTTATTTGGGTGGCGTTCTCAAGGTCATTTGAAGGTCAATTTTGTTTTTTCAAGTGGAAACCTATATTTTTTATTATGGGATCTTATTGTACGTAAAAAGACCAGCAATTTTCGTAGAGTACTTTTTTTATCCGCGAACTAGTTTCGGAGATATTTAAAGAGAAGTAGAGCGAGGTACAGTCGGTGTGAAAAGTACTCGTACAGTGACAAATTGAAAGTAAAACTGTGTATATTCATGCCAGTAATAAATTTTATGCGGGAAAAATGATTAATAAATATTCTTAGATGTTTGTAGAATAAATTTTGTGTAAACAAAATTTTATTTCCCTTCAGCATTACAAAAAGAATCAACGAAAACGGAAAAATGTGCAAACCCAGACGCGTAGAAAGTATTCGTACATCTCTTATTTTGTATACTTAATATAGATATAAACACAACGTGACCTCCGAATATAACGAATAATAACGAAGCTGTTCAGTTAGCACAGAGCACTCGTAGAATTAAAGTCGAAAATTTGGATTGGTCTCAACATGGGTCGTAAAAGTTCCGAAACAACGGAAGAAGTGCGAAACATTATTGTTCGGTTGCACAATCAATGCAAATCGTTTAGCGAAATTGCTAGCATAGTGTCTAGACCAAGGTCTGCTGTTCAAAGTATTATCGACAGATTTGGATCTCGAAAAACAGTTCAA
>CM052123.1:827094-841272 GCA_028454245.1 Halictus quadricinctus
TTAATAATAATCATATAATAATCATTTTTATGCATAATACAATTTTGCAATAATTATATATCAATCATTTTTATGTATTTTTAATTTGTTTTTAATATATGTTTTATAACTATTGAAAAAGTAATAAGAATGTAAGGATAGATCGAGATGTGCAAGATGACGAGAGGCAATGATTTTGGGTCGCAATCAAAGTACTCAGAATGACTCGGGAAGCGAATAGCGTTTTGTTAAGTTTATTCATTTTATTCACTAGTGTTATAATTTGTTTAAGTTTATTATTGTTAATTTCACATATGGTACATTTATTATTAATTTTGTTCTAAACTTGTTAGTTTTTAAAAATAAAGTTGTTAATTTTTAATAATAAATTATTTTTTCTAAAAATTATTTTTTTCGTTAAAATTATTAACTATATTGGTAAATATAATTGTCTGTAAAAAATTTCCTCTATATATACATTAATAACCAAACTACGAGAAGTGCCGAAAACAGGCCTTTTGTCCGCACTGTGCGGCGTATTGAATTTTACGATTGGTTACTCATGAAGAACAGAAATGACTGTAATTTTTATAAAAAAATTCTTTGGACAGACGAATTAAACTTCGATAATAATATGATGATCAAAACTCACAGTGTTCACGTGTGGTGCACTGAAAACCGAAAAGTGGGATGGGAAAAAAGTTTCTAAGTGCAATTTCGCATAAATGTATGGTGTGTCATAATTAACAATGTGCTATTAGGATCTAATTTTTATACTGGAATATTCAATGGTTCATAGTTAGAGTTTTTAGATACGCAATTTAGAGACTATTGGGAAGATCTGCCACTGTCTATTACGCAAGATATGTATTTCCAACAAGTCGGAGCCCCACCACATAACGTCAGAATCGTAAGGACGTGCACGCCGTGCTGAAGATGTTAATAAAATTGTATTTTTCTTCATCAACTGATAGATCTTCATATCAAAGTATAGTAGTCTTTTTTCCATTGATATTACAAATGAATCTTGCTATCTTTGCTATAATGCCCGACACTATTTCTTACCGAACAGTAACGCATAGAATTAAAAGAAATTCATGTAAATTAAATATTGTACTGTCTGATACATACATATATGGCACTATTGTAAATTATCGGTCATTACATCGTTCCTTAGAAGAAAATGGCATATTGTTTTCAGTTTAAGAAACAGTAAAGGTTTGACTATTCAAAATGACAAATATTTTTACCGATAAGTTAATCGACTGTTAATACTTTGCAAAGTATAATTGCGAATGTTCACAATAATTGTAACTTATTATTTTATTACAATGTGTTATTAAGCGATTCACTTTTGGCAGAAAAATATATTCAATAGAAATAAAAGCGAAAGTTCGTGAACCGTATGAAAGTGGTAAAATTAATAAGAACACCTATATTTTACATTAACGAAACAACCTGCCGAACGGTTGGAGCAAGCAAAGAAATGGTTAACAATGTCTCACAAATGGTATTCCACAGTCTTTCCGAACGAAACAAATTTCAGAAGTTCTCGAATGGTCTGCCGAAAATCCAAAATTTGGATTTAAATCCAGTGGAAAATATTTGTCAAAAGCTAGCCGACATTATTTATGATGGCCCAGAGTACTGTAGCCAAGAAGAAAAGTAAAGCAACTTCGAAATTGAAACTTACCTTAGATATGCCATCTCTATTAAAAGTAACTAAAAAAAAAACGGAAACTTAATCTAAAGTACTATTTGTGATTTGTTAAAATTATATAATTGTCTAAGGTAATTTTTAAACTAATAAAACTGTATCGTCAATAAAAAATCGTGTCGCAATAAATTAACCCTTATTATAAGGCTTCTAAAGTTGTCTGCAAATTTCATGTATTCAAATTGTTTTCTGATTGCATGTACAGGCTGGCTCATAAGTTACTTTCGCGTTTAATAGATGAATAACTTTTTAATTTGTCTATAATTTGTATTTATTTTTATTGTGGTTTAAAATACGAAGCTCGTGAAATTAAAATAGTGTGTTGCGTATGCTATCTGCGCTAGAATAATGGAGCACTGATTTTGAAAATACAATTCAATTATTTTTTCTCGTTGCTTTGTTGTCAATTTTTCCATTATAAATTTTCAAAAAAAGAATTTGAAAACTTTAAAACAAAAATTTAAAAATATACATTTAAGAAAAAGTTATACAACTGTTAAATGGGAAGGTGACTTATGGGCCACCTTGTATATGCCTTTTCTTGAACATTTATCTTTCCAATTAATGTACATCAATTATCTATTCGACAAAAAACTTATCTATTCGGCTTATCTATTCTCAAATTTAGACATAGCAAGTAAGAAATGAACATTTAATTCTTCGCTCATTATCTGTGATATAGTTTACACGATAAATGATTTAAAAAAAAATGAAAACTATGATACCGTATAGCACCTGAATACGGGAAACTAGTTAAGCAGCTACCACCATTGTTGCATTATCTTTATTAAGGTGCCATAAGAACATAGATTTGAATTTATCTCAATCAAAAATTTGCACAAATTGTTTCTGATGCCTGATAGATACTACTGAAATATATTTATATTGAATTATAGTTGCTTTATTTAGTTGGATGTCTCATACCATGCTTGAACACATTGTAGAGTAGAATTTTTCGAAAAAGTTTATACTTAAAGAAATGAGTTCCAATCCCTGAAAAATGTTGCTATTCGAAAATTGAGATCCAATTTTTCAACAGAAACATGTCGGAAAACTCTGATTCCTCGAAGGCGCTCGTTTTATGACAAATTGTCTAGGACGTTGACACCGAATCATTCCTATAAATAAGGGCCACCGGGATGCATTCTAGGATCTCAAAACCTAAAAATAGCGGGAATGTCGAGGGGACAAAATGCAATCTCTACTGCATTTCGTTCTCGCAAGCTATAGGGGGTGGTCCACTTAAAATTTTAACATGTTCGGAATAAAGTGAAGCCTGACCCACCAATAGATAACCGTTTGATAATTTCCTTGGCCATTGTGATTCACCGATAGGTTTCTTCTGGATGATTTCATCCGACAAGAAATGATAATATAAATAATATAAAGTAATGGCACGGTAAATTAATCACAAGTTCATTTTATCATGTTGTAAGGAAAGTCAGACACTATATTTAGTAGGTCAAAATATTAGAAACTGGTAAATTAAATGTTTACAACAAATAATAAACGACCAAATCAACAACCCCTGTGTAAATGTCACTGTCATTCCGAACCCATTTGGAAATCATAAATTGCTTGATTATAATTATGAAATATCGAAACTACGCTGGGGAGGCGATGAACAAGTAATTTACTATTTTATTATAACTACGACTAATTTACAGTATAAGATTGACTTGTTAAATATAACACTATAAAAACAAACTCGAATCCTGAAATATAAAAATGTATGTTTATGAAGTTAAGTATACCTTATAAATATCCTTTTATAAAATAATGCGTACAAAAAGTAATTATGTTTTAATCAGTGAAATGTTTATCCATTGGAGTAGTTCATACACTTTTAGAGATGCGGACGGTTATGTAGTTATTATTTGAAAAATTATGCTTTACTAGACAACAGATTTAATGCATTTATTGAAATTGTAAAACTATAAATCTCAATATATTGATAATTTTATTAAATTTCAATAAAGCAATACATTCTATTCCAAATATTTACTTTTTCAAATTCTCTTTGCAAATCTTTCATAAGAATTTTATGTTGCTCACTTTTTTAAGCAATTTTTGTTATAAAATATTAAAAATTGTATAGCACATTGTACTTTTTAACAAGTGAATGTTTACGGCCAGATTATTCTGAAAATGTACACCTTGAATAATTTTCACAACAGTGTCTTGAAGTTTTAGAATATAATGTCATTCTTTAAAGTTCATTTTAATCGATTCTAAGAATTCATGTCCCTTGCATTGGTCATTTTTATAAAACCTTGAATTATCATCCAAATTGACGTTGCATACTTCAAGAATATTTTCTGTTACTACTAAGGCCTTGACCTTAACATTGAAAGTTACAACCGCTTAAAAAGAATATTACATGTTAAGCCTTTCAAAGAGGTAAGTGTAGAGTATGTAGGTACTTAAAGCTTAGCCATTCTTTCTATGAATAGAGCAGACTCTCAATGCGACCACGCTAGTTCATGGTTACTAGCAAAATCAGTATTTGTTACCTCGAGGCTGTCAAACGATATAAATTTACAAGGACGAGACTGTTCAGGTGTCCAGACGCCATGCCAGCGACGGTATTTTCAGCCAAGAAAATTTATCAACTGTTCTTTTCTAACTATATCTAATCTTTAATGAGGTGGACTCTCTTATTACATTAAATATTATTTTATTTATTTATTTATTTATTGCCTTAAACCAAGTGACATTAAATATTATTATATTTTTGAAATATTATTATATCTAGCAATATTTGGAATATATAATTTTGAATTATTGTTGCATATCTATTCTAGATTTCTAGAATTTTACAGATTTTTTTCGTTAACCATATATTTACAAGATTATGTGTTCCTGAAAATCAGGAACTGGAGATTCCTGAATATGTATCATTATAACTCGTATATAACGTTATGCAAATTCTGTTCAAAGAAATCACATTATATACAGTACAAAAATAAAATACAAAGAATATCTTAAAAATAATATTTTAAGTAATTCTTTTGCGAATGCAAAATGTATTTGGATATCGTATTCGATTGTCATTTGAAGTCTTTACAAAATACTTCTATTCCATTGAATACATGAATCAGTTGATGAATACTTTGGCATTTTGTATTTGATCATGTTATGTAACGTGAAATATGTACCTCTGTAATTTGTATTTAAGAGAACACTGAATAGCTTTACAGTCAGCGGCGGACTGTTAATTTTTGGGGCCCTGGGCTAGCACGGTTTAGCTAGGTCCCTAGACCTACCCAATTAACCCAAATTAACTCAAGTACAAACATTTTTGTATAACTTGGTTTTTCTTATGTTTTTAATTTAAATCGTTTTTGTTTTTATCGTTTTGACCATGAAGGTGGCCCTTTGACTGAACGGGGCCTCGGGCTGTAGCCCATAAAGCCCATGCCCAGATCCGCCGCCATTTACAGTATACATTAGATCTAAAAATAAATAGGTTGCATACTATCCCTTAAATAATATTACAGTTAATTTTGTATTCAATATGAAAAAAACTGAGTACAGAATACTGAACACTTGCACTTACAGCAATATTTTACCAAAAATTCATAGCTCGATTCTTCTGTTCTGCTCAACAAAAAATTACGCAAAAATTCACGAACATTCTACCTAATGGCACACATGACAGTAAATTATCTCAGAAATTTTAGCTACAAAATCAATTTTTAAAAGAACCCGGAATTATAAAATTGCCTATTTTATATTGAAGTCTTCAGAGTACCACGTTTATGTTTGTTGAAAAAGCCGCGAAACATCTACACGCCTGCGTATGAGGTATACGTGAGTGCGTGTGGTTTGTGTGTGTGTGTGTGTGTGTGTGTGATGGTCTTTTGTCTTTCGCCGAGTTGTGTGTGGGATGAAGTGAGTCGAGCGACGACCGGCGACCAAGTTGTACAGTTTTAATATAAGTGTTATTCATATTGTCCGCCCACCAAATTCATTTATTAATCCATCAATGTTATTATGTTAGTTGTGTCTCATCGTGATTATTAGTGTACATATTTTTAAATTTTTCGAATTATGCGAACATGTTTAAAAAAATTGGAAAACTCCAAAAATTCGACACAGATGCATATTTCGTATTGAAGTTTTGGAGATATCAGTTTTATAAAAATTCAAATTTTTACAGTATCAGTGTACAGTTATGAGTAATGTTCATGAGTTTTTTCAGATTTTTTGGTGAGGTGTGTGGTGGTAAAAAAGAATAAAAACCGCTTTTTCGACGTTTTTCCAATGAAAAAACTAATGTATAATTAAAGTTTTTAAGTTTCATGTGTTCTGTAAGTATATTAGTGTCATTAAAAAAAGCAATTAAACAACAAGGATTTTTAACTTAAAAATCCAAAACGAATTGCTGTATGTGTGTCTATGTATTTGACATACGTTAGGTTTTTTCAGAATTTTTACATATAACTAAATAGAGAAAATAAGCCAAAAATTGATTGTTCCATTTTAACCCATAATTACCCCCCGGATCGAGATATAGGGTTACAACTTTACGCAACATGGTTCTTCTTGGTGTCCTATCGAATGGCTTATAGGCCGTTTCATTTGGTTCAAGGGCACTTTTGACCATCTTATCCCGCTATACCCTATTATAAAACTTAACATGTGTATTGCTCTAAGTACCCAGTCAGCCAGACCAGGCAATCGCAGAAACTCAGCAGAGTCTGCAAGGAGACGCAGGCAGCAGATTTGCAGCGAACGGTTGGTACAGCGCCCTCTACACCATCAAATGTCTGTTCCACCATTTATCGACAATTTTACACAGTTAGCACAGGGACGTCTTAAAGACGTCTTTAAGAATAAATGAAAATTTTAAATTTAAATGAATAAAGCAATATTTTATTGTTACTGTTACTATTTATTATAATATTCATAGTATACATTAAAATTAAAATTAAGATTAAAATTAAACATTACAATTAAAACTAAACATTAAAATTAAACATTAACCATTAAAATAAAAATTAAAATTAAACATTACAATTAAAACTATCTAACTAAATATTAATACAATGTTGTTAATAATTCTAAGATATGTTGTTAACAACTAATAATTAATAATTAAAACAATCGGCCGCCCTCTTCAGCCACATCTGTATAGCTGCCTCTGTGATCCTTATTCTTTTGAGAGAGGCACAATCTTAGGTATAGGCCATAAAAAATATCCCTAATCTTCGAAGCAGGGGTCAACGAATGCGTCCTTCGGTTCTCGGTACAACTTTATAATCGTTTATACAGTGTGTCCCACGAGCTCTGTCCACTTGAATATCTTGGTTATTTCAAACAATACGAGAAAATGTTACTTGCAGAAGTTGTAGGGTTTAAGAAACTACATAATATGGTATAAATGATATTCTTGCAAGTGGAGGTGTGGAGAAGATGTAGTGGTCACCTTTGTTTTTTTAAATGGAATGTCCAATTTTTTATGCTCGATTTCGATAGATTGACGTATTCTGAGTATAAAAGTACTAAAGCGTATTTCTCCTAAAACTTACCGTTGCTGAGATATTTGACTGTTTTCATGAAGAATGTTCGAAATGTCGGCCACCTGCAGCGATGCAACGTTGTAGTCTTTGAACTGTTGCGTCTCTTACACGTCTTATTGTTGGAGCGTCTATTGTAGCACACGCTGCGATAATTCGTTGCTTCATATCTTCCGGAGTTGTCGGTTCATCTCGATACACAACATTTTTCAGTGTTCCCCACAAGAAAAAACCTAGCGGTGTTAAATCTGGACTTTGTGCTGGCCAGCAAATAGTGCCACCGCGCCCTATCCATCGATTTCGGAATATTTCATTAAGTGTACTTCTCACCCTTCGAGCGTAGTGTGTTGGACATCCATCGTGCTGATACCACATTGTCTGAGGAACGCTCAATGGCCCGTTTTCTAATCAATTTGGCAATGTATTTCTTAAGAATGTATAATATTTTTTACCAGTAAAAATGCCACCAATGAAATAAAGCCCATTTATTTGTTGCCCTATGATTCCACTCCACACATTAATGGCTCAGCATCTTTGACGATCAATTTCTCGTAGCCAGTGAGGATTTTGTACTGACCAGTAATGCGTGTTATGTACATTAACACGCCCAGTGCTGGTAAAAGTAGCCTCATCGGTGAATAGTATTAAAGAGAAAACAAGTGGATTGATTTACAGCTACTCTTTACATAATACATGTCATGTACTTTCTGGTGAAGGGTAATGTGGCACGGATGATGAAAATTAGTGATGCACTACTTTTGCTGACTTCAGATTCGCGCTGAATCTGATGTACACTGATATTAGAAGTATGAAATACCATTCCAACAACATTAATTTCATTATTGTAGGAATAAAGCCGGCTGATACTCAGATATTTATTTGGCAATAGACAATATGTTTTCACACACAACTTTTACAACCAAAACACAGCTAAAACGATAATGATCACGACACTAATTCTAAATTATACCGACTCGACTATGTTTTCTTCGACAAATCCGACTACACGACTTTTTCTCACGATCTCTATCGATACTCTGATCGCGCTGCCTTTTCTGCCCTGTTTTATAACGTTCGTCTTCTTTATTTATTTTCCGGGGCAACGGCCGCTATCTTTAAACATTCGGCGGCTCTCGTGTCCCCGCAGCTCGCCCTTCATCCGTCCACACACACACATCCATCCATCCATCTCACATTATCTTCATCACTGCATACAGGCTTTTCACGATTCATCTTACGAACAGCGAGACTTCCAGTTTCTTTTAATTTTTTACACAATCTTTCAAAAATCTTGTGTGTAGGGCACATGCTGTTTGGATATCTATCGCCGTATTTTCGAGCCACAACTACGTTTCTCTTACATTCTCCATAAATTAGAAGCATCTCTAATTCTTCGAATGAAAATTTCACAGTGACTATCTTATGTTCATTAACTGAAAAACTGACTGACACTGAGAGACGTCGAAAGTTTACCAATGTTTACATTTGATGCAGCGAGCATATCTTTGAATACGTTCCATAATGAAAGTAATAGAATGAAAACAGTAAAATATCTCAGCAACGGTAAGTTTAAAATACACTTTAGTACTTTTATACTCAGAATACGCCAATCTATCGAAATCGAGCATAAAAAATTGTATGTTCCATTTAAAAAATCAAAGGTGACCTCTATATTTTCTCTACGTCTCCACTTGCAAGAATATCATTTATACCATATTATGCAGTTTCGTAAACCCTACAACTTCTGTAAGTAATATTTTCTTGTATTGTTTGAAGTAACCAAGATATTCAAGTGGACAGAGCTCGTGGGACACACTGTATATATACATATATTCAGCACATTTTCAACACAAATATAATTTATATATATTATACTGTATATATTCGTGCGTATATACAATTGTATTGTGCACTACGTACCTAATCCACGTGTTTGTAATAAATGAAATTTATTTTCTTTTGTCATTCCAAGTAATAGCAAAATTAAAAAACAGTATTTTAGTCATTGTATAGTAAACTAGTCCCTATCACAACATCTCCAAGAAATTCAAGTTATTTAACCTCGAAGAAGGCATCTTTTAGACCTCTAAAATAAAACGTCTTGAAAAAGACGTTTTATTTCATATGTAAAAACGACGTCTTTTTAAGACCTAAGACTTCCAGACCTAAAATGGACGTAAAAAAGACGTCTTTAAGACGTCGCGTGCTATCTGAGTAGTAACTGCAACTCCTGCCATTTCAGTTACAACGATAGAAGGCGCGCACATATGAACAATTATACATTTAAATGTTTAAAAAGCGACTATTTTTCATTGCTTTATACAAAACACAGAGATGTATTTATTCAGATTTTCAGCTTTTACTACAAATGTATGTATTATACTTAAAATAGTCACTTTTAGCCCTCTTTAAACCTAGAGGTCATTTAAATGTATGATTAATATGCGTGCCCTCTATCGTACAAATGGAAAGTGTAGAAATTTCAGATTGACTAGCGAGTCACAAAAATCGTCGCTAGGTTGCAGCATCTGACAAAAATCTGCTGCGAATATTGCACTAGGTTGCGGAAACATGTGGGTAGGCCAACTGCGGTCGTGTTGCACTAATCTTGCACCAAATTGGCGGAATTTGGCTGTCTGGGTAAAAGCGTTGTTCAATTAAAAAATTGACCCTGTATCGTCACACGACAAATTGTAAAATTCGAAATCGATTAACATGGTTAAGTACGAAGAACAGATTCCGTTCAACTTTTACACTGGAATCTTTTCAAGATCGTCTCTGCCAAGAGGCACCCTACATAACCTTTCCGTTTAACCCTTTTACCAAGGCCCGAACTGTGGCCCGATTTAATTGGAAACAACAAAAACTAGAATGTGACCCTAAGTGACCTCACATTATGAAGAGACCACCCCATTCATTTCGAGGTTATATAAACCCTTGCATTTTGACTCTCTTAGGTTAATAATTGTGCAGTCACGTGTAGAGTCACGTCATGTCACATTTTTAAGTGTCAATTCTAGTGAGGTAGGGCTAAAATTCTTTTTTGGATCAAACCAACCTAATAGTCCAGTATCAGTTCTATTTTGGTATTTAATAATTACTCTTAAACCCCGCGTTGCCAGGGCGTCATCTTTATGTAACAATACTTTCATTGCATATTCATATTCAGTTCAATCGCAACAGTAACATTTATAGCACACTTCTATAATCCGAATATATCTGTGTTATTTTTTAATTGGTGCAATTCATAAAACCCTTAATTATCGTCCAATATCCTAATCTAGTAATAGAACGTTTCCACATGATACAATCTAACCGCTCAGATTGTATCAAAGGTCCGAGATTCCACTTGCCATTTCTCAATAATGCAAAGATGGGACTATTCTGTAGTCAAAAGCGTTAGATAAAAGATAAATCTAGAGGGAAAAGTCCCTCAGAAATCTTAGTTTTTCATTATCGAGTGATGGATAGCAATATTCGGCAGCATATTGTCTGTCAGAGAGGCTATGGGAGCAGACGTAGCGTGACAACGTGGATGGCGCTGGCGGCGTAGCATCGTTCAAACAACAGAGCCGCAGCACATTCACACACCGTCGGTTCTGTAATTCCGCAAGCCATTTCTCGATAATGCAAAGATGTGAATTTTCAGAAATAGTTCGCACTAGATAAAAAGATCAATCTAGCGCGCTGGATCCCTAAAAAATCCCTAAAAATTATTGCTCACCAAAAGTAACAAATAGTTTGACAAACTACATTAAAACAATTTATTTCACAATCAAAAATATCAATGAAAAGTAATAAAAAATTATTGTTTAACAAATGCACAAAATATTTAGTTATCTCTAGTTAAAAATGAATTTTTTTCTAAATATTTTCACTAAAAATTTTATTGCAATGTCTCTGATGGTTCCTCTTGCGAATTAGCATCTTGCGTCGATGGCCGAACGTCCTGACATGGACACTTGAGGGTGTTATAAATTAGCCCTCCTCCGATACTGTCCCGTCGAAGACGAAAGAACTGTCCTGTAACCTCGGTGCAAAACACAGTTATGCTCTAAAATCTAAAACATTGTTCCTTCGGAAAAATGTACGAATGCTGAGTAAATATAATTCAAATGATATCATGTTTGGTGTCATTTTTATCAGAACAAAGCCACGAATGTGTTGGTAAAAGTTTTATGAAAAAATAATGAAAAACAAGAAAATTATAACATTGCATTAGTATTGTCTCACCGACATACCTGACCCTCCATTATGTTACACTCTTCGGTAGTTGAGCTTCTTGGTCTCTCGAGAGGTATACTCTATCCCTATATGATTATTATAAAATGTTTTTCATAATTCATTATTCTGCCATGGAAACATTATTAATCGATTACAAATGGTTTGGCGATAAAAACAAGTCTAAACACCCAACAAATAGGATAAGTTAGACTGTGCCGGTATGGTTTGCGAAATCCCGGACCCTTGCAGTCCACGAATATACCTCGGCAAACAACATGTTACCGAATATTGCAAACCATTTCTCGAAAACACAAAAGTGGGACTTCTGAGAGACTTTCCGCCCTAGATTTATCTTTTATTAAACGCTTATGACCACGGGAAAGGTCCATCTTTGCATTATTGAGAAATGGAAAGTGGAATCCCGGACCCTTGCGATTTTCGTAGGCTCACGTACACACCGATTTTGCGGTGTGTGAGTGGCCACGCAGCGATAATGCGTCATCGTCAGCCATATTGTGACGTCACGCTTGCTTATGAAGTCTAACGTACCGGCAACATATTTTCTCTCTTCTTCTGTTTAACCAATAGAATGTGTTGCTCGACACTGAATTGTGGAAAGTGTACCTAGCTCCCCTACTGGACGGAAATGTTACTATTTAGCTTCTTCTAGGGGCCGTTTGTTCATTCATAGCGTGACGATCATTCCGTCAAGGTCATATATAATCCACACCTTTAAGGTCAATTTATACTCCAAAGTTTGGGCCGACGGACAAAACATTAGTACCCTCGTTTTGAATAGCATTTAGGAGCGGACAGGCATGCTAGGCTTCGTAACAAATTTTCTTGTCAGGGCTGTCGGGCCATTTACTTGAACGTCCGAGCATTTCCAGATGGCCTCTGGTGAGCGCGTTGACAGTACCCTGCTGTGCATAGCACAAAAAAAAATGATTTTAGGGGCTTCACAGCTTCTTAGGTAAATATTAGGTATTGATGTCTCTCCTTTACAACATAATTTATTAATTTCTTAATGAAAATATATAAGAAATACCTTTGTCCTGCAAATTTTACCACCGGTTCAAGTATAAAAATATTTTTAAAAATATGGGCATATTCTACGATTCTTTCTCTTTGAAATTCCGTTTTTTAATTCTCAGAGCCTCAAAAAATGCAAATATTGGGTATCTAGAATTGTTATAAAAATATATAAGTTTGGAGGAAAAGTTCTGTCGTATTTTAAAGAAAACATTTGAATCAATTTATAAAAATATATGTTTATTATTATTCAATTATATAATTTCCATTATTTGTAACAACTTGTTGCCATCTTTCAGGTAGCCTGTCCATTTTTGTTTCTCAATGAAAGTTCTGAAAAAAGTTACCTGCTTATTTAAAATACAACAGAACTCTTCCTCCAACCTAATATATGATATCAACAATTATTTCAGATACACAGGAAAATAGTAAAATGTTCATTTTACGGAAATCAATAGTGTCATTTCGCCGACTACGAAACTTTGCAACTTGATTAACCCTGCACACATCATATAAAAATTTCATACGGTACACACGGGATGTGAAACGTTCCAATAACTACAAACGGCTGTCAGGATTGAATTATTTGTTATTTTGGGTCCATAAAATTGCCGAATATTCTTTAAGCATTTTGAAATAAGGGTCGACAGCGTTTGTCCTAAAATTTCAACTTTCTTGTAATGAAAAAACAGAACGCGAGAAAAGTGGACGCGAGATGTCATTTATTTTACCTAAATTGTTGTTGGGGTGTCGTACACTCCGAGTGTATAGTACAGGTTAATACCATCCATAGTACAAAGAACATTCGACTTTAGAATTCCTATCCATATGGACCTAAAAATTATTTATCTCCTACATTGTTCAAAATCGACGGCTTTGAAAAGGAGTACCGTATTAATTATTCTGGTAGGTTTTTCCATTCGGCAAGGTATGATACAGACGGCAGTAATGCAGGTAGAAAGTGTTGTACCGTTCGTCCTACAACCCAAGCCCATACATTTTATGACGGGCAAAGTCAGATGCTTGTCAACTCTAAAAATGAGGCTAGCGTAAAAATTAGTTTCTGTGATGAGTTAATTACTTTATGACCACCGTCCGACGAAAACACGAAGGAAAACACACGGTTAACACGTGCTGGAAGGGACTTCCTCATACTACATCAGAATGTCGCACCTCCTAGTTGGAAAACATAACAATAGATACTATTTTTACCAAGAAATTCCTGTGTGATTTATTCCATGATATTCGACGTCTCTTGGCAATTTTCCTGAAAGTAGTCCTTGGGACTTATCACTTTCCCTGTTATAATTATCGAGAAGAATATACATAATATAGTATTTCTTGATTGTACATTTTCTACAACGCGTGATTCAACCTATATACCTAAGTGAATTTAACCTAATCTCGATATAATCTGATGTCGATCGTTGTCATAGACCGTCAGCCAATAACCACAGTACGTGTGATAGATACATGCAATGTTGCGCGAAAAGGCGTGGTGTGTTGCCCGCCGATTTGTTTACGTCCGGAGTAGTCAAATACACTGCCCGTACGAACGATAGCTGAACAGCAGTCGGCTAAGATATTAAACCGTTACCGCCCACTACTATACGATTGTAGATGGTGAAAAGACGCCATTTCGTATGGGTCCGAAGTGGTGACATTGTATTGATGCGCGGCCGATTGGATCAGAGTGGCAGAGGC
>CM052123.1:841772-891064 GCA_028454245.1 Halictus quadricinctus
TTGTCGTACGTTCGCACATTCTCTCTTCCTCTGTTTTACCAATACAGTTTGTTGCTCGATACTGAACTGTGGAAAACGTTCCTAGCTCCCCTACTGGACAGAAATGTTACTATTTAGCTTCTTCTAACGGCCGTTCTTTCATAGCGTGACGATCATCATTTTGTCGGGGTCAGGTTCGGTCGGTCCGCCCCCCTTAAAAAGATGATGTGCGTTTTGTTTCATGCTAAAAAGTTGCCCAGGTTCTGTTCAATGCTAAAAATGAATAGGGGGCAGCACTGTATCGGGAACGCCGAAACCCCGGGCGCGAGCACTCTCATATCCTCTCTGAAAAAACATTGAAATCACGACCGTGATCGTGTTTCTGCGATCACTGTGATAAATCACGGTTAGTGATTTTGGACATCATCTCTAGCTGTGACGTTGCCAAAGTTTCGAGCGCCTGAGCCGAAATCGATTAACGCAATCGATTCCCGGTTCTTCGATGCGCACATTTTGCTACAACTATTAAACTAAAACAGATATCAATTCGAAATTTGGACTACACATTTTTTAAAAATCAGGTTTAATGGTGTTACAGACAAGGTAGAAGGATACATCTATCATCTTATGGGACTTCATGTCTCATGTTCTGAAATATCGACTTGGTATGCCCTATACGATTTAGAGTGGTGAGTTTAGGAATTATATTGAATTACAGGTATCGAAGGCGTAGCTGCCAGATCACATCCGAGAATATCCGTCGTATAGTTGTCAATTTACTTTTCCATACGCTGTCCTTCTCTGCATTCGAAACTTTCTGCATTTTGATCAGAAAAATTCCACGAATATGTTGGTGAGGGTATCATAAAAAAATAGTGCACTGTATATTTCAAATGCAACGTTCGGCGAGAACCACAGATTTCGTCTAAATGCCCCTCGCCAGAACCGCGCAAGGGACTTATATCGGGGATTTACTGTATCATGCAAGAAGTAAAAATACGAAAACTCAAGTAATGAGAAATATTTTTACTTTAATAATGTCAGATAAAATATAAGAAGAATAGATTAATGATTTAATAGTATAATTTCTTTGTTTTTCATTTCTAAGTCTTTATAAATTAAAAGTAATATAAAATAGTACATATTCTGAATAGTATGGGCAGTGAAAACATAAAATTATGATAATTATAACTTAAATTCACAAAGTCGTTACACGCATCCACTCTCACACTTTTAATAAAATTCAAGAATGTCTATGAACTATGAATAACAAGATAATTAAATGAAGAATACGCACTTTTATTTTTACAGAAATAACTTAAAAATAAAATACTCCACGTACCAACTAACATTAATCATCTAAATACAAATTGACATTTGATGGTACAGTGAATCCGCGTTATATGTCAGCAGTCCGAGTCTTGTCGTCGGTACACTATTCTTTGATGCAGTGACGAACGTAGAAAGGGACAGCGATTGTAACCGCCATTTACAGTTTGCCGCGGTCTATAAACACTTCGTAATTCGTGTGTCTTATGAGTTATCTGTCACAGTCACAGCAGGCCAATGCTGCCGACGAGACCCTACTATTCTTTGATGCAGTACTGAACATAGAAAAAGACAGCAAAGCTCGAGAACTTCTTTATTTTTCATTATTTTATTATGGGATTTCCACCAACGTATTCGTGGCATTTTTCTAATTAAAATGAAACCAAAAAAGATATGATTGTGATGATATTTACTTGTGTAATGAACGACTAAAGTTTCGGACGCAAAGGACAGCGCATGGGAAAGAAAGAGACGCGGAGATTCAAAGCGTTCGGGACTGGCGTGATCTCAGGCCTCTAAATTCAAAACTTAAACTTTTTTGTTATTAATTCTTTTTTACGAGACTTTCGCCAATATATTTGTTGAATTTTTCTGATTAAAATAATACCAAACACGATACAATTCGAATCATATTTACACTAATTTTCCGTTAATATAAATTTAATGGAAAGTAACTTTCATCGTTCATTACACAAATAAATATCATCGGAATTATATCATATTTGGTATCATTTTAATCAGAAAAATTCCACAGATATATTGGTGAAAGTCCAAATACTTTGCATTTCCCATATGCTGTCTTTCTTTCCTTCGCAAAACTTTAGTCGTTCATTACACAAGTATCATCGGAATTATATCATGTCTGGTATCATTTTCATTAAAAAAATGTCACGAATATGTTGGTGAAAGTCTCATAAAAAATAATTCATAATAAAAAAGTTTAAGTTTTGATTTGAAGACCTAGCTCACGCCAGTCTTTGATCTTTCCAGAACGCTTCGAATCTCAGCGTTTCTTTCTTTCCCATACGCTGTCCCTCTTTGTGTCTGAAATTTTAATCGTCCATTACACAAGTAAATATAATCGGTAAATATAATCGGAATTATATCATATTTGGTATCATATTCATTAGCAAAATGCCACGAATATGTTTTCACGAAAAGAGTTTTCAGTTGGATTAGTAGTGGTCTCCTGGTCACACACCAATATACCCGACCCGTGTTATGTTCACATTCCTCGACGGCGGCGGCTCTCAAGCTTCTTGGCCCCTCGCGGAGTATACCTCGCGATAGTGGGGATAATTCCGCGACGGCTAACTCAGAGATCTCGGCGACGTATATCCCGGATTCACTGTATTTCATAGCTAGAATTTGAGTCGCATCATCATTTAGATTTCAAGAATTTATTGCTTATCACTTAACTACCAAATTCAAAGTTTTAAATGTGATTGCAATACTTCATTTATTTCCTAAGAAATTATACACACTCTAAGCCCAATAGAGTACGTACAAGGTAATTTGGAATGTGTGTGACATCACAGGAGCAGTCATTAGTAAGGAAACAGAGGCCTAATGATACTTACTTTATTTTTAATACTTTATACTTTAGACGTTAGAAGAATTTCATGCCATAGATCTCACATAGAACAAGAGATAAGGAGTTGCAGAGTTTCGCGGATTGGGCGCTAATTTTCCTTCCAACTCTCTTAAGGGTATCACATGCACTGCCTCATCATCACATTCCAACCAAGTACTAGGATACTTATGACGTCTGACACCACAACAATCCATGCTGCGACAACCAACCCTGAATAACTGCTCCTTAGACTCACTAGCACTCGGTTTACTTCTAAAGTATTTTAATATGCCAGATGTCTTGTCTGACGATGATGTATTTGTATTTGTGCTGCTACTGCTATGACTGGATGCTTGCCTCTTACTATCTCTGTTGCATTGGAAATACTCTGTAAACGCAGACTCATCGGGTAGCCGCGTATAAGCAATATAATGACCAGCTGTCATAGTGGCACCCTGATGCATAATTACAGAATAGAGCTTGTAGACGTGTCGAGACTCTGACCTACCACCTGTACCACGTGTTTGATCGTTGTTACACTCTTCACAGAAACATTGTAAAGTCAATGGAGTTGGCATGTGATTATTAATTTTTTCCATTGACCTAGAAAATGAAACTTTTATTTACAGAAGTCTTTTATTCCGTATACAGGGCGTTCGGCAATAGGCGAGAGAACATTTAACACGTGCCGCGTGGGCCATCGTTACTCCATCGTGAATATTTCACACTAGCCATTACCCAAATTTTTGTTTCCAAAGGTTTTATAATCATACAAAATTTTATCCTATGTCCTATACATAAGTTGTACATAATTATCAATATTTATCGCCGTTATCGCGATATGAATAACGACGCGATATGACTCATGGAGTGTGTTAATATCGTTTATTACCAAATTAGTTGAATTTAGAAAACAATTGACTGTGTATTCAATACGGTAACGATTATAACTTTGTTGGTTATAACTAAATTAGAACTTTTTATAACACGAACTATAGAGAGAATTAGAATATAGTTGCACTTACAAGGTACTTACTTTAAGCAAGGCACATGTACAACTGCAACAGTTTTGAAGATAGAATGAATAATTCGATATAAAAGTTGTTTGGGTAAACTCTACAGATTCAAAAGTCACCTTCCCTTCCTTCATAACACTTGTTTTAACGGGGCGCCTTTTAAAACTATATACTTGATATTTTTACAGTCGTTTTGAATCTATTCTACGATTGTAGCTTTTCTCAAAGTGACTACAGTGATCAGGAGTCATTGGAGTCATTTAGGTCATGGACCTTTGTTGGTTTCCTATGTTAGAAACCAACAAATTTTATAGTACCTACATGATGGTTATCCAACACATTCGACACTTAGAATAACTTTATTCTATGTAGATTGATGCAGAATCGCTATACAGTGAATTTCCGATACAAATCCCTACAAGCCTCGCGTTTACCGAACCCTGGAACTACCCACACCACCGCGGGGTATACCCCGCGAGGGGCCGTGAAGCTCACAGCCACCACCACCGAGGGGTGTAACATAACACGGTCGAGTATATCGGTGTAATACCAGAAGACCACTATTAATCCCATAACAAAACTTTGGTATCATTAATACAAAAAATTATTAATTTTTAATTTAAATTTAATAATAGATTTAAAGGCCTCTGCTCACGCCAGTCTTTCATCTTTCCCGGACGCTTCGACTATCCGCGTCTTTTTATTTCCCATATGCTGTCTTTCTTTCCTTCGCGAAACTTTAGTCGTTCATTACACAAGTAAGTATCATCGGAATTATATCATGTCATGAATATGTTGGTGGAAGTCCCATAAAAGAATAATGGAAAACAAAGAAGTTTTTTTATTGGATTAGTAGTGGTCTCCTGGTCTCACACCAATATACCCGTGTTATGTTCACACTCCTCGGCGGCGACGGTTCTCGAGCTCCTTGACACAGGATATACCCCGCGGTAGTGGAGATAATTCCGCGACGGCTAACTCAGAATTCTCGGCGACGTATATTTCGGATTCACTGTATTCACAAAGAATTTTCTTTTCCCACACCCTTTTTTATCATTAGCCTTGAATGACCCTGAACGCATCGACTTGATTGAAATCACCTTAAGAACAACTGCAGTCGTAGATATTTAAACATACTTGGCTCCACTTAAAAAAATAGAGGTGACTTTCAAATTTTCAAACCCCGAACCAAATAACTTTTGTGTACAACATTTTTTTGTCTGCGAAATTGTGGGAGTTATTGAAGTGGATTGCCTAAGGCAGGGCTCGGAATTGCTGACTCGCGAAGGCCGTTTTTCGTAGGCTCCGCCCCCTCAATCCGGCCGCGCGTCTCGCTCCCCATGACAGTCCTAGTTCTCAAGCCAGCTCAGGCGCTATTCGTGACACGTTAGGGTGACACCCGTATAGGTTTTCACATTACTATACTAACTGTGTTTAAAAAATCTCGGCCACCTTCGGCCAATCTACGCTGCAATTTCAGTTTAAACTTTCAACTTTCAGAACTTCCTAAAATGAATGGAGCCGAAATTACGATGTATTTGATATTTTAGGTGAATTTTTATAGGAAAACATTTAAATAATAAACAAAATGTGAAATGCATTGATTTGTATTTTCTACAGCTGTTGTCCCAAATTATCGTGCGACATCGTGGAATAGGCCTACAGGGGATACCACTGTCAAAAAAAAACGCATTGACAACAGTACCTCGATAGTAATGTGAAAACTTATTGATACGGGTGTCGCCCTAACGCGCCACGAGTAGCGCCTATGGTACGCGTCTGAGCTGGCTCGAGAACTAGGACCGCCACGGGGAGCGAGACGCGCGGCCGGGTCGAGGTGGCGTAAGCCTTCGAAAAACAGCCGTCACGAGTCACTAATTCCGAGCCCTGAGGTGACCCGTCGTGTAGAATAAATTTCAATATTTTTTAGGATAGATTTTTGCCTGTTCAATATAATTCTATAAACTTGTTTCATATCTCACACCTGGTCTTGAAGAAAATTATTTTCGAAAAAATGCAAATATTCAACTTTAAATATATCTTGTGCTTTAACAGTAATAATTATTCAGTTCTTTCTTACACTAAATTCTATGAACTCTTCTCAATAGAACGATATAATTTCATATTACATTATGGGTATATAAATGTATGTAAACAACAATTCAAATAGAAAGTATATTCAAAAACCGCCATTTTTTGCGAGTATTTCTATATTTATTTCAAAAACTAAAAATATAAGAGAAAATTTAATTATGCGGCAAAAAGAAGGCGTCAGCAAAAGTTACAAATCATATTTTGCTTTCATTAAAAAAGCGAAATAGTCTGGCGAAATATGAGACACGCAGTAGTTCTTAGCATTGAATAGTTCTACTATGTTCTATTACGCTGTACGTCACAACGCAATCAGTGCGCTAGTATTGTCTACCACTGCATGCGTCACGCAAATTCGTATGTGAGTTTTTTTTAGTAAAATATATTCTTTTACATAGTTCGTGCTTCTACTGATCTAACTGACGCGTATTGCTACTAACGGATCGTCAGATTCATAAGAATTCCCAAAATTTGTTCTCAGCTGTTGCCAAACACCTCATACAGAACAAGACATGTTATCTCACCCTGCTGCAGTAGAAAATCGTTTTAACTGCAATATGAGTAGCCTTGGTAACGACGGAAAGCAGACTGCTCTTCTAGCTTCATTGTATCGAAGACATCGAGCACACCAATACTTATCTCTACCCCAGAGAAGTTCACTTGTAACTACTGCACGTTTGTACACTTCGCTACTATCCATTGACCTAACGTCTTCATCTAAAAATATGTACACTTATGCTTATGTTATATGAATCTCATTGAAAGTTAAACCTCATTGATATCACATACCAGTTTCATTTGACCGGTCAATGTCAATAGGCACACAGATATCACAAAATGTTTCCTTTCGTTCTGTAACATGTTCACACTCAAGGCATGTAGTACGCAGAAGACTGACACCTTCAAAGTCTTCCGAAATGAAACACTTTTTGCTTTCTGGCCTGTGACTGTTTATATCTCCGTTGCTTTCCAGAAGCTCAGAGTGACCATTTTCGTATGGTCTAGAAGACACTGATATGCCATTCGAACTTGCCTGTACAAGGCAAGATGCACTTCCTCTTGTTGTTATTTTTTTCTTTTTCCTAGATTTACAAATACTTCTTTTAGTGGAATTAGTACATTCTGACTGTATGTCGGATGAATGTTCTATAGAAAAATCTGACAATCCATTATTTTGACCAAACTGGCTTTCTCTGTGTCGAACCAACAATTGAAATGTTTCTCTGATGTTGTCCAATAAACACACTAAAAGTTCATGAGCGTCTTGCTGTTGATTCCCTTCAAAGATAGGATTCACCTCTCTGAAACAGAAAGAAAATAACGCATATAGGACCATGCATTTATTAAATTGTAAACATTTTAAACTTCCAAACTTCTACATACATTTAGAAATGCTTTATTACAAAGTTATAAACAAATGAATTGAATTTGGTAAAGTCGGAGTATTAGATGAATATCAGCATATTCCTCATTTGAAAAGACTCTTAGCATTTTCACCACGATTTGTTGATCTAACAGGTGTTATGGTAAAAGTGACACTGATGTTGAATCACTCCAAGATAGTAAACATGATAAATATCAACGAATAAGACAAACACGTTCGAGTTTTCTCCATCACCAAATTCAATTTCATTTGTTTATAACTTTGTAATAAAGCGTTTCTAGCAGAACTTCAAATAACATTCTTTTCTTATTTCTTCTTGTAGAATATGCTTCCATAGTTTTGCCGGAAAAACCCAGGGACACCCTGTATACAAAACTTCAAGATATTTCAACCAGATGATGAATATATAATATGTATAGTAACAAAGAGGAACAAGAATAAAGTTTCTACAATTTTTTTCCTAATAAAAATAGAATTGAATTTACAAATATATATATAAATACAAATTATTCGAAAATAAAGCACCAATTTCCCTGACAATACAGGGAAATGACAGTTTTTTGAATACTATAAGGGTTTACAATACTCACTGATAAAAAATGCTTAATCAATCTTGAACTCAAAATAGATTTGTAGTATTCATTTCTCAGAGTCCAATAACATGAAATGAAATAAATCTAGTTTACAACAGAATAAAAATTTGTAACTTTACTTCAGAAAATCCAACCTCATCAATAATGAGAATGAAACTAATAGTAAAAGGAAACTTTATAAGTTTAAAGTACAGCCAGAAGGATTAGATATAAGAATTTATTGTTTCCATTAAGATTCGAGGTATTTCATAATACAGGTTTCTCAGTCTCAACTTTGATTGATATTTTTATTCTCTAAATATGAGAACATGCAACTATAAAAACTATGTAGATATATATAATGTTTTCGATGCTCTGCATGTATATAGCAGATTTACAATTAGCAACTTAGAGTTAAGTGATGTCCCATATTGAAGAAAATATTTTGAGCTAAGTTTCAACCTTCTACTTGAACTAGGAAAGTTGTTACAAAAAAAATTTGATTCTTTTACCTTTGTATTTACTTTAAATGTACGAAGTAATTACGTATTTAAGTACATGTTAGGAAGTTTTTCTTGAAAGTTCTAGACGTACCAAAATAAAATACTACAAAATATTTAAACATATTTTTGTTGAAATTTGAAACAATTTTATTGAATTGAAAATTGACATGATTTATATTTTTATAAAACGACATCTCTTTACAGCTATTGTCCCCAAAGATTTTTCAAATCTTTTGTTAAAGTACGCCACTGTTTAAAAAACTAAAAGCATCTTTTTGGAACTTCTCCCATAAAAGAAGAATATCATAAAAAATTTATTAATAAATGAATATTTTCGATCTACTACATAATTTCTCGTATTTCTAGTAACGTGTTTATACGTGTTACATGTGAATTTTCGCCTAAACTTATTATTATTCTATATGTATGTATCTATACAAAGTGTCCAGCTATTGTGCCAATACATTACACGTGTCAAAAATTGTGGACCGTGATTTTACAAGCCAGTCTAAGATGAAAGTCATGAATAACAATTTTATTGTAAGTAATGGTTTTATTTTCAAGTTATTAATAATTAAAAAATCACCGTCTCTTTCTTCCACATAGTGCATTACTATTGGAGTATCAGATAGATTTTTAATTGTGACTAGAAAATGAAGCTATTACAGTAAAATCGATACTCGCGATTTTTGTCTTAGACTACCTTATATATTCACATGTAAGTCGAACACCCTGCAAGGCAATCTGGAATAAGATCTCTAAAGTTTCTTCTTAAATCAACATACATACTTTATTTGTTATTTTGTTATTTATATTATGCATTATAAAATACACATTGCTAAATGAACAAAAATTAAATGTTAACCCACAAAAATGGTAGCTTCTCATATAATATCTGGCATTTTACCACACTGCATTAGGGTAAGATGTTTGTATACTTACAATATACTTATGTAAACAATTTACGTTCATTATTTTTTATACAAGTCAGAATAAATAAGAATAAAATATCTTCTTTTCGTCTAATAACTAAATGTATTTGATATTAATAATGTTAAATTTAATATCATCTAATATTTATTTGATTTGAAGGAAGGTCTCTTTCGCAAAAAACTAATTGTAAGTTGCATGGACTTTTTACACATATGCATCCACCAGAGAGTTACGTGACATTTAAATAACTCATTTTATGTACTCAACTTCCTAAAATGTTTAATATTAAAGCAAAATGCAATTGTTGAGTACCTGTATGTATTTCTTTATAAACCAACATTTATTCTATTTGAATTTGATTAAATTATTAGTAATTAATTAAGTATTAGTTAGTATTAGATGTATAAACTAATTTATGGCCTTTTCTTCATAAATTTCTTGTTTATTTACAAACAATCAAAATATGTTTCAGTCTGAAAAATAATCTCCATTATTCTTTATAATATACATATATTTGCTACATCCTGCAAGCAATTCATAAATCTTGTAACTATGCATTTGATACAAAGTTCCAGTTGTCGAATTGTAAGGACTATGAATTCATTTTTACACCTAATAATTAATTACTTTTATGTGATTCATGTATAATCGCATAAAAATAAATACATTATGAAGTAGTAAAGAAGTTCAAATAAAATAAAAACTATCTCTTGAAACCATGTCTAGATTGGTCACTTTCATTCTTGGAAAAATGCAGCACAAATAAACTAGATATAAAGTCAATTACAACATATACATAAGACAAACTATGTATATATGTTTAGAACTGTTCTATATAAAAAATTAATTTAGTTTTGGCAGTGCATTACATACCTTAATGCTTGTAAAAACGCATCAGGCTGATATGGTTCATTATTTTCTCTGGCTTCAGATGCACGTAATGCTATAAATAATTCATGTAATTTTTCTGTGGCTATTTGTATCCTGTGTTTATTGTTGTTTCCAGTTGGTCCAGTCAAAGCTAATAAATCTTTACTACTCCAACTACGACTGCCACTTGACATAAGTGACATGCCAGTTCTTCCCAAAGATGATGACTTTATCTACAACAAAAATATTATAGTTTAATTATACAAGGTAATCAAAGGTTGTCAGTGTAATTTAGAAACTTACTTTAGTTTGAAATTGTTTGTCATTTAAATTCGACAAATCAGTGGCTAAATGATGTAAATTATGTAGAAACGATGGTGCAAATCGTAATGTATATATCACACTGTTCAAGAAACATGTATTTCCTAAATTACATAAAGTAGCTATTCTTAATCCCTCTGTGCCACCATTCGACACACTGTATCCTCCGTCTTGATGATTATTTATTTGATTACGATAATCATTCAACATTTTGCTTGTACCTTGATAGCAAATAGTTATGAAATCTTATACAATTAATAGATATATATGTTAATTCAATATAAAAAGATACTAATGTCCACATACTATATGTAAAAGTTTCTCTACTTAAAAGGCTCTCTCCGGTTGATATGTGAGGAACCTTAGAGATGTTAACAGAAACTGCACGTTCACGGCCAGAAAGGGACAAACACAATTTCTTTCTTGGAGGAACCGAACGTTTATCCGCGTCTTTTTCTGTATCTAATACTGTCATTTTCTGCTAACCTAAATAATAGTAAATTACAAAGATTACACATTGAAATAAGTATACTCATGTGTAGAGTAGAAACTACAACTAAATCAAGAATGGTACACTTAAAATAAAAAAATATAATCTTTACAGTTAAAACTTGCTTTAATAAATTTAATATTAATAGAAGAAGTGTTTTTTCGTTCATGCGAGAGATTTTAAATATTTATATTTATTTTGATATATTTGTAATCCTTTATTACATTTTTATAATATCTAAAGTATGTTAAAGATAGTATTTTTTAAATGATACAAATTACAAAAGAACAAATTAGTATTCGACATTAAAACAATGAACATTCACAACTGATTAACATTAATATTTTTTGTAAATACTACATTAAGTTGGATATTAATTTCAAGAGTTGTTTCAATGTGCACTTTTTTAAAATTATATATCTACATATATTAACTTTAACCCTCCGTATGCTATGCCGGAGTCATTCGTGACCCGTCGCGGTAGCGGTGGGAGTAGGGATAAGCTCGAGCGTCCGTCGTCAATATGTGTGCATTATGTACTTACTGAAATATCGGTGTGGGTCAAAAATGACTTTGGCATAGGCCTAGAACTCGCAGAAGCACGAGGATTAATAAATTTATAGTAATGTTAAACTTATTGATTCATTTCTGAGAATTTAACGTAGTTTTGAATTCTTCTTGTTCGAAATATACACGATATTTCATAATATGTGAGACTCACTTCAGGAACGGATAGGTGATGCAAAAACAATAAAAAAAGTTTATATAAACATGTGTCTTATTTGCCCTCGTTTCAAAATTATATTTTTTGTGTTTCAACAATTCATGACCAAAGAATTATCTTCAGTTTGTACTTAAACGTCATTTTGTATCTTGTGGATATCTCTTAACCTTTTACACATTCTGTTTGTATACAAACCGAAGATGCTCATTTCCTTTTTTGAAGATGAACTCTCGTGGATTATTGAAACACAAAAGTGGGTATAACTTTAAAACAAGATCAAGTAGGACTCATATTCGTGTGAACTTTTTAAATTACTTTTGTATCACCTGTCCGCTCCTGAAATGGATCCCACATATTACAGAATACCCCGTATTTATAAACAAATATAGTTAGTAATTTCCATTTATTTATATTACTTTTCATTTGTTTTATAATTAAAAAAACATTAAGTTTTAAATCATTTACAAAACTTGTTTTTGGTAAAAAAAAAACAAGTAGTCGTTTTTGTTTTAAGTAAAATGTGTAAAGAAATGGCAACACCAATGTGAGGAAAAAATAAAATTTTAAATATATTAATAGTATATAAATTTTGAAACTTGCATAATTTTGTTAGTTTTCTAACTAAAACTTTACAAACGTAAACAATATCATACAACAATTCTGGTTCAATACAATTTGTTCATTGCTTTAGTAACACAATTAAATACTATTATTTTGCTATTATAAGTATACATGGATACCTAAATTCGTACGACTATATAAATAACATGTATATTATTTTTTTATTATCATAGATATGATCCTGAATATGTGCTCATACATGCTGTTTAACAGCAAATATTTAATATAACAATTTAGAATTGTCATTACTAATTTTATAACACAAGTATTAACAAATGATTTGTTTTAAAATGTTTGTTGTTATAGAAAACTATAATTCTAATTTATTCTAGCCTCATACCTAATCCAGATCTTACAATTAGCCATTTAGGAGGTGTCCTGTGATATTATCAATATGTTAAGATGGCATATTATACATACATTTTGTTGTATTATAATTTAGATTTTTTAAAAAATTGAGGTTATAGATAAATTATCCCAAAAAACAAATGATTTTAGGATCATAGTTCCAAGCACTATTTTGTTACTTAAACCTTTATACATTAGCTATTTATCTTTAGTATACAAGTTAATGTGGACAACCATTTTTTTTACAAACAAAAGCTTTATGCTTTTCTTTTTCAACATATGAATTTATTTTTACTTTGCAGAATTGACACAAACATGATCATTTAGACAAAATAATTCGAAATATGATAGGTAATATCTTTACACATAATAAATAATTTAAAACTAATATTTATTAATAAAAATTTCTATCTGAAATGTAAACATATTGATTGTGACAAAAGGTATTACATACTTTTATAGAATTAAAGAGAATCATTAGAGAAGAAAAAGATTCATACTGTTCGTATTACAGTTATTAAAAATACATTACTTACGCAAGTTTGTCAATTATGAATTATATTGTATTGTGATAAATCAGCTTCTTAAACCTTATTAAACTTGTTCAATGTTACTTTTATTATTATAAGTTTGACTTCACATAAAATTATATTGAAGTTATGCACATTTCAATAATACTGCTTTATAATGATTTTATTACAAAAACTGTATCGCTTACGCATAGGTATCAATTCGTACAAAGTATTCAATTCATACTACGTAAATATAAAAATTGAGCCGAGAACTCTTTACTCACGTATTATTCAGTGGGAAAGTCATGGGACAAATGAGCTTTTTATTAACCTTAATTAATCAAGCAAAACCTGTATGTACAATTAAGCCTCAAAATCGCTTTTTAAATAACATCAGCTACATTTCTACTAATGTCACACGAAACAGGTTTTTTTTAACAATATTACGGTAGCCATTACATACTCCTTCCACCTAATATCATATACTCATGAGTTTATGAGCAATCCACAATTTCACATACTGTTAGCTTTTGCTACGCCGTTCACACTGTCATTATTTTTTTGTCAGTATTTGTTAACGATGGAATGTGACACTCTTGAAAATGGAATGAACATTGTGGCTATGACATACGTATTCATAAATACAATACTTGTCCATTCCAGTTTTGTATACTGAAATGTATTCGAAAAATTACATTCCTATCTATGACACAAGATTCTATGGTACGAGCTGTATAAGTCTACAAAATAACCTATACTGGTCGAATATTAAATCTTGTTATAACATTAAATACTGTTTTTCATTTACTAATATTCGGAAATAATAAATAATAAAGAAGCGGTGAAAACTCGTAACTAAATTAATGCACAACTATGGGTTTGTAATCTAACATTTTGACTTCAAAATTTGTTTCATATACAGTAAAAGACAAAAGGTATTTATATTTTAAGTAAACAAAAGTAAAAGAAATCTAATTTTTGTATAATTATTTTATTATTAATATGCAAATAAGTATAGTTCTATGTTATACACAAACCTCACTTATTATTCTGTATGTAACAATAACAATTTACAGGGTAACACCTTTCCATGATAAAAATACCAACAAAAACTATTATGTTAGCGTTTTTTTAGAAACAATAATCCTAATTATACTACAAAATAATTAATCTAAGACAAAGTTTATTGTGATAAGAATTTATGTTTGCACATTTGCTAGTTTTTTAAAATTTAATTTTTGATAAATTTCAGATACGCATATTACAATGTTTAAACAATTTTTTATTATGATAGTGAGAATTATAACGGAATCAATAACTAAATAGTTCATCAAAATTATTATTTAACTTATTAAGTAATAGACAGTAGAAGATACAAGTTTGAATAATATTGCTAGTGATTTCTGTAGTTTTTAATATTTTTGTACATTTAAAATGTTCATTTAAAAATCTAACATTGAACAAAGGACTGCTTAATATCCCATTCATAATATCCTGTCGCACTAAGAGTAAATATTGGGCAAAATCGGAGGAAATCTTTCTGTAGGAAGGAAAATGGAATTCGAAATTAAATAATTATAAGTTTTATTTATTTTTTAAGATTGAAATATTTACAGATCTTAAAATTATAATTAGTGTGTTTTCCCTCTTATAGCAAGATTTCCTCCGATTTTGCCAGATATTTACTCTTAGTGTGACCGACCTGCCTCTATAAGGAAGTCAAGGTTTGGTTTCAATTTGCTCTCCATTTGGCATGGAATTCTGACTGCAAATTTGTAGTCAGAATTTATAGACAAATTTTGGTGGCAAATTCAAAGCAAATTGTTTACTGGGATATCACAAGTGATGAGATATTATGTGCAAAGATGATAGACAATTGTTAAAAATACTATATAGAAATATTACCTAATAGGTGGTTTAAGCGTCATTAGGAATTCTAAGCTAGTGAAAAAAGGAGCCGATGCACTTGGAAAAAATATTTAGAAAGGTATTAAAACTGATCTGCTCCTCCGTGGAAAAGAGTTGCTTAGTTAGATAAAGTAAGAATTTTCACAGTTTTATCGTATAAAAATTCTGGTATTAAATCCATAAGAATGAATATTTAGAACTGTATCAAACTGAAGAAATGGTTAAACATATCTTCCATATTGAGAAATATAAAGCCGTCTATAATATAAGTTTATATGCATTGGATAAATGATATTACAAATCAATATAATATTATAAATCAAAGATATGTTAGGTCAATCATCATTTTCTTGAAATTATTAAGAACTTGCCAATAACTAGAAAAAATATTATTTTGCAACATGATTGAAATTAAAAATACACTGTTAACAATATACATGTTTAAAAATGAATATAAAAAATATTACATGAAAAAAAATATAATTATTAGATTATATAATAATAATCCAAAAAAGAAATACGATTACATTTCTACTATAATAAAAATATGTGAATTCAAATACTGATGTCATGAATATTTTTCTCTTTCACTGTATATGAGTGTATTTCCAATAACATAGGGAACTTTACGATATATGTGTACAACTTTAGAAATGAATAGGATGGATGAAAGAAGCACACACAATATTTTTTATAAATTATGTTATGTATGTTATTATCTTGTGTATGTTGTTTAATTTTTTCGAAATGTCCATTATGTTATTAAAAATAATTTCAAACATAAATAAATAAATGATCCTACGTAGTATCTTATGTTGTAGTATATGTATGCTCAGAATAAATACTATTATATTAAATATTATCAGCCATTTTTCTCAAATGTTTCAATACAGTATTTATATCTTACAAAATTTATATCTTACATAAGATTTGAAACATTTGTTCAAAATAAGAGGATCATAAAATAATCAGATGTTATGGAATAGCTATCACTAAACACTGAACTTTTCATAAAAATTTTTCATTTTCGTAGGTAACTTTAAATAAGAATGAGAAAAAAATTTCTTTTGACTGCTTTTTTGCTATTATACACGTTTTCTTATACTCGACAGATTCATAAGTGCAGTAAATACATGTATTTTCGGAATCTAGTTACTAAACATTAAAATATAAAAACTCAGATACAATATTTATTAAATTAAGAAAGAAGATAGTTGAAGCCACAATAGCTGTCTATTCCACACCTACTACGTTACACTAGCAACATAGGAGTGCAGTAAACAACTATTATGACCTTATAAGGATAACTATAGTTATCTTCTATCAGACTATAACTTTAGTGTAACTATATGATTTCTTAAAGCTATGTCTAAATATTATTATAAAACATTATATTTCTCCAATATTATAGATTCAGATGTAAAATTATGTCAAGGAAAGGATATATTTGAGAGGATGAATTATCTTTATCAGGTAATTTTGATTGTAATAGTTTTATTTTTTATTATCATAATTATTGAATACAATTTTTTCAGGCAAGTTATTTAATGGCATTAAAAAATAGAGTAGCAGCATCATGTTATGGAAATATGATGGTAGGATGTGCAAAAAAGTCTGTATTGCGAATGTAAGTGTTATTAATCATCTTCTTGAAGCATTCACGTTATCCATTATTAAATTCTTCACATGAGAAAATTTTTCTTGTCTTTGACTTTTTTCTAGTTGAAACAATTACAGCTTTTTTTCACAATAAAAATGGATTCTACATTTTTTGCTAATAGTAGCATGTAAATATATCATTTTACTATATACAATGGAACCTCCATAAATTGGAAGCGATGCAATATACATGGTGAGCTAGAATAGGGGGGAAGTATAGCAGGCCCATTCAGAACACTAAAACAAGAAGAAAAGTTCATATAAACATATGTCTGGTACAACCTTGTTTTCAAATAACAGTTCTGTCATATTTAGTGCAAAAGATTGTTACATGTCATGTCGGGTATCTTTCAATATGAACTTCCTGCTGCACTCTCTATGTGTTCTGATTCACCTTGTATGTGTAATATTGTGCAGTGAGATAAATATTAATTATACTAGAACGTATTTAAATTTTAGGGGGTACAACAGTATTGAATAGTATAAATTACTGAGTTAAAGAATTACTAAGTTATTGAAGCATAAATTATTTTGTAATGATTCGATATTGATGTCAAAATGGCATTCATCACCTTCTGGCAAAATTTGAAGTAAAAATATTAACTCCTTTGGGAATTACAATTTACGATGTATACTATTCTTGAAAATATAGGTTCGAGATACACAGCTTTAAAGTTAAAGATGATGATTTCTATAACCTAAGACCTAAGAGTTATAAGTTCCAATTTACTTATAAATTCCATATTTACGCAAATATTTACATGAAGTTTTTCTAAAATGGTCACAAAGAATAAGGTGTTCAAAATCAATAATAAAGAAAGAAATCAATTTTTTAAATATTTCAATACTATAATACCCTCTTAAAGTTGTACTATTGGAAAATAGTTTAGAAGAAATGCGTTTTACAAGGGGAGTGCGAAAGTATGAAAATTACTTCTGAAATGATGCTAAGGTGTAAGTTGCAGTATATACTTAGAGTTATAAAATTTTCGTGACTTTTTAGAAATCATTTTGAGATTTTTTTATTATTTATCTTATGTGCCAGAATTTGATCAAATGTTTATGTATAAAAATAGATACCATATAGGCTACTTTTGAGGAAGAAAGAAAATACAATCATTTTATTATTATTTAAAATTTATTATTATTATTATGAAGCTTTTGAATGTGCGAGATATGCTTATGGCTTTGATACGTTTGATACATTTGTTTGATGTTTGATTTTTAAATATACTTTATCTAGAACTATTTATCTTCTTACTGCACCCAATTGTATAACCTTAGGAGCAGAATAGTTAACAATACTTTTAAAATGTTGGGTCAAAATACACCTAGGTCCTGTTGTTCAAGTATTATGAAATGGTTTGATATGGTTCTATCATAGTAGATCTCAATAGACAAAGTTGACCATAGATCAAAAAGGAATGCTTGTGGAGTTTTTATGTAACTTCACAGGTTTCTAGAGTAGTAAAAAATAATAAATGTTATTTTTCTAGCTGCAGTAACTCATGTTTAAGACGGGAATATTTGTAACCTGTTAAAAAATTCACTTTTTTGTATATATTCATAATACTATATATAAAAAATATTGCTGATTTTAAATATAGCAACTAGTTCGACAGGTACTTACATATTTACGTTAAAGAGCGTGATGCATTTTACCACACATATGATGATTTCGTCAAACATAACAAGGCTATTTTCGATTTGAATTTGTATAATAACAATTTGCATTTATAATAAAAATAAAAAGGTGAAGTAAAAAACTGTGAAGACATTGTATGAATTTAAGAATATTGTTCTGTTATTTTCGATTTAAAAACAATTATTAAGAGATGGATCTTTGCATTCATAACTTCTGTTTCTTACAATTAACTTAGAAAATTTGTATTTTACATAAAGTTCCGTACTCTAATCATGACGAGAAACAAATAGATATATAAACTTGAAATGTTAAAAGAAGGAAAATTTAAATGTTGACATTACAATTATGAAGATTAAAGGTGCAAAGTGTTTAGTTGTTTTGTTTTTGGTAAATATACCCAGTAAACAATTTGCTATGAATTTGCCACTAAAAGTATATAAATTCCGATACATCTGTTTCCGCATTAGGCTTAGTATTTGAATGAAAAGTTTGCAGCCAAAATTTCATGCCGAATTAAGGCCAAATCGAAGCCAAACCTTGGCTTCGTTATAAAGGGCAGATTGGTCGCACTAAGAGCGAACCTATGTAACCTTGTTCTAAGAGTAAACCAGAGTAAACCTTGCTTCTAGAACGGAAAACGGAATTAAATTATTGAAAATATATAATTTAGGAGTTTAAAAATTCTATTTTTCCTCCTACAGCAAGGTTTACTCCGATTTTTCCCGATATGTATTCGTAGAACAAGGACTTAGTATGGATGATCTGCTTTCTATAACAAAGCCAAGATTTAGCCCGAATTTGGCATCGAATTTTGCCCACAAACTTTGCACTCAAATTCTGACCCATCCATTGGTTTCCACATTTCGCTAGGAATTTGTCGACAAGTTTTGGTGCCAAATTCATAAAAAATAGGTATCAAATTCTGCTCCAAGTAGGGTTTGATACCAAATGGACAAGTTTTTTGCTCGCAAAATGTGATACAAACATTGAGCAAAATTTGCTCAAAACAGCAGTTGGCTAACTGGGTGTTTAGAGTATCCTAACTTGCAACACATTTTTTGTGAGATATGTATCAGTGTATTTGATACAGTTGTGTATATATACATACATATGATTACAATTTACAGAGCAGTATAGTTCGATACTTAAAGTATTGGGTTAAAACTTTTTTGTAGGAAAGGAATTTATATGAATAAACTCATGTATAAAAATTATAGTTGTACTTTTTTATCATGTTCAAAGTAGTTTCGTTTAGAAAAGTTTTTCATTAGTAAGATAGTAAAAGTATGAGTTTTTAATTCTTCTAGAATGCACAAGATGTACAGATCTTAATAAAGTTATCTCTCACTTGTAAAAGGGCTACAATTCTCTTTTGTGGACTCAACTTGACTTTCTCCTAATGTAGAATTTAGGTAATAAATTCAGATGTACACTTATTTACGAATTAGATTACTTTAGAGAATAATTAAGGATTTTGACTTACTTTTCTATAATTGTGTTCTTTTCTTATCAAATGTGAATTGTTATATGGACTGTTTATTTCGAAAGTAATTCAAGTCCACTTTTTGTTGATAAAAGAAAATACAAATATACAAATTATATGCTATCTCATTTTTAAACAAAAATGGACTTACATCACTTTCAAAATAAATGGTCCATATGTGCTGTGCATACATATGTTATGCATGTTATAAGCTCTAAAATATAGTGGAGTGATCAATTAACAAACTAGTAGAAACACCTGTTAATTGATAATATCACCCCTAACTTATAGTTTTAGTGATAAATAAAAATTGACTTGACTATTGCAACTTGCATTGGTGCCATTTCAATAATAATTTCTATGCCTTGGTACTCCACATATCAGTTAACTATCCTACTGAAAATAGAAAAGTGGTCAAGATTGCATGACTGCTTTTATATGTAATGGTCACAATGATCTTTGCGAGATCTCAAAATAGAAGGTATCATAAAATATGATCATATAAATTCAAGGTACACACATGTTAAAAACATTTTGAGATTCATATGATGTTATGATTTCTTATAGAAATCTTTGTAATCAGTTACTTTTTTTGAGAGAAACTTCTAGTTTAAAGAATAGTTGCATGAAAATAAATATAAATGATAAAAGTACTATTAAAATACTATCTTGTTTTTTATATCATCAATGTGCAATACATTACTTTTTACGCTTTATAAAATAAATATTTTATAATTACAACTTTTTAGAGAATCTGATATTAAGAAGACAATGTGCAAGTCCTGCCAGTCTCCACTTATACCTGGTGAAACAGCTAAAGTACGATTGATATCAAAGCCTGTAAAAGGTGTGAAGTGGACATGTTTAATTTGTTTAAGTGTGAAAAAGTATCCAACGAAAAAGGGTTATAAATTATGGACAGAACAGGATAATTCAGTAATTCAGATTTTAAATTATGCACCAAAATTAAAAGTGATAGACAATGATCCTAATGCTAGCACAAAGGAGAGCATTTCAGGAAAAGGTAAATACGTCTATACTGAAGAAACTAAATAAATACACAGAATTGAATATTTATTTCCACATGATGTTAGATGTGATGTATGTTGATGTATGAATACTTCTTTTCCATGATTTACATAAAATATGATACAATAAATTTATAATCAATAAACAGATATTTTTAAGGATTGGAATATTCATAACCACCTAATAATGTTGTGATACTGATATTAGTTTTACATTAAATGTTCATAGACATAACATGATCATAGTTAAGTTATTGTTTTCTTCGGGTATATGATATATTATGACCAGAACCGTTTGCAGTCAATTTTTTAGACCCCAATGTGCATACTTCGTTGAGGACGGTTTAGGTGATGAGAAATTAAGTGGCCCTTGTAAAGAATGTGTTTATATTCTCACACAACATGAAAACTGAATGCAAACGATTCCATTTTAACTAGCTATGATATGACTATATCCGCCCATCGCTAACATCTTGTACAAAACCCCAAATGCAAGACAACAATCACATACATACGCGGGCGTAATCAAATCACAGTTTCATCGGATAAAAATCAGTTCTTTAAATCTAACTTAAATAAATATCTAACGAATAATATCGTAAATAACATTTACACGCGAACGTATGATATATGCTGATATTTTGTTTCGAATTTTTCTTAGTGTGAATATCTTCAAGGCAGAGATTGAAATATGTCTCAAGAATTAGTCTATTTTGATCCTTGAATATTTCTTTCAGAGCAGAATGAAATTTAAAGAAGGTATAATTTACTATCCAGTAAGCAGTTTTCTCCTGATTTGTTACGAATTCGCATGCAGTTTTTTTGACAAATTCTGATTTGTCTACTTCCACATTAGGCTCGACAAGAGCCAGCTTCTCCTACAGAAATTTTTGCCCGTTTTTTGTCTTAGATTTGCACTTACGACATAAACAGCATGTATTACATGCGAAATCTAAGCCATTTTATATTCACATTAAGCCCGGGCCTTATTGACAAATTTATTGACGTGCAAATTTATAGCAAATCGGCGGCCAGTTTCTTACTAGACAAATCTTATAACCAAATTGACAGCTCACAAACATATAATGTGTACATCTGGCAAAATCTACTTAGAGATAGTTTCGCTGACTGGGTACTCTTTCACATACATTTTAACTTGAAGATATCTTCAGTTCATGATAATCTTTGAAAGTTCAAAGAAATAAGTCTGTGAAAATTCTTTAAAGATCATGTAAAGATGGTTGCAATTTTATTCAAACTTGATTTGTATGGTCATTATTCTTAATCTTCATTGTCTTTATTTTTTAACGAACTTAGTGTTAATTTTTTTATAAATATCATACTGATATCTATTATCTTTTTTTTTATTTCAAAAGTATAATAAATGCCCTCGTTCTTTATTAAAGTAAAGTAACATCTATTTCCCATTTTTTTTTTAATATTTTGCTCATACTTTATTTATATATTTTTTCTAATTGCTTTTTAATATTATTATTCTTCATATTATTATAGTAACAATTATTACTACCTAAATTTAAATTACCTATACCTAATGAACAAATTGATAATTTTTCTTTTTATTACTTTCGTTTAAAATCAAATTTCAATTAAAGTTCTCATAATGGGACTTGAATATCAACGATCAAATCCTCAACTAGAAGTTTTTCTTGTAACAGGTGTTATAACTAGCTACATCATGACATATAATAATAACAGAATGTTAGTGATTTTACAATATAAATAATTTGATACTAGAACTTTTATAATATCAAAACTATTCGTGATATGTTGCAACAGATGACCATAAGGTTGAATAAAATCAAAACAAAGTCATTTTTTGGGAATGAAATATTCTGCTCTGACCAAGAATAACATTTTCAAACGAACAATATAGCTCTTCATATTTTTTAATAAAATTTTTCAGAATTGTAACAGAAATTCTTATGGAAGATGTTTATAAATCGTTCTGGCAGGAATATGGTATTTTTAAAACAATTTCAAACCCTGCTTTAAGAGTATGAGCTTGTTTGATACTTACAAGTTACCTACAGGCATTCTCTTGTTTGTGTACACGTGTACAGAGTACAGAGTAATGACACTATAAGTACTTTCTTCCATTTTTCCACATGCAAAACGTACGCAAGGTGTATAAATATTAAACTAGTGAGGAAGTAATGAAAAAACTGCGTTGGACGGAGTCTAAACATTCACTTATATACATATATCTGTCGTGCCAAGCTTCGGTCATTTAAGCTATTTCACAGTGTTTATCGTCTAGCGTTTTTGATTTTCCTAGTGATGAATCTAACGATTAATTAATTAGATGGGACCACAGGTTGGCAACGCACACATATATACATGCACACACCAGCTACAGGGGGAATATTTATTCCAATAATATTGACTGTCATTCGTCGTTACACTTCGTTTAATATTTTTCGCTGTAGGATTCAAACTGAATTAACAAATTGTCAGAGGCTTCTCTAGTTAATTCGGAAAATTCTCGCTCATCTTATACACGCGTCTACTCGCAGACAAACCTAACAATATTATCCGATTATTGTCGAGAAGGTGTGTGCATGCGAGTGTCTTTTCTTTCAAAGGCGCGTGCTACAGATAGAGTCGGGAATGAAGATGTACAACATATGTGGATAAAGTTATACATTCATTAAAAAATGGACTTGGCGGAAAACTTAATTTATACTAGTCCTGAAACGAACTGGGGTTGGCCATCGCGATCGAGTGTAAGTTGTGGTATTGCATTCGAAGATGGCTGGAAAGTTGATCCTTGGAAACCCATTGCAGATTCATAAAGCTGCAATGTAACGAGTATTGTTTTAAAATACATATAGAATACAATTACATTACAAGAAAAGTATTTCAAACAACTATTACGTGTTTTTTAAGATCAGATGAAACTATAACAGTGTTTAAGGAATTTTATTAGAAAATAAGGCAAGAAAGTCTATATTATATCAAAATACAGTGAATCCGCCTTATATGTCTGAAGCTCTGGTTTTGTCGTGCTCGGGGCACTATTCTTTGCTGAAGTTCCGAACGTAGAAAAGGACAGCGAAGCTGTAACTTCTTTATTTTTCATTATTTTTTATGCGACTTTCACCAACATATTCATGTCATTTTTCTGATTAAAATGAAACCAAATATGATATGATTCCGATGATAATAACTTGTGTAATCAACGATTACAGTTTCGGACGCAAAGAAGGATAGCGTATGGGAAAGAAAGAGACGCGGAGAGTCGAAGCGTTCGGAAAAGATGAAAGACTGGCGTGAGCTTAGGCCTTTAAATCAAAAATTAAACTTTTTTATTAGTAATTATTTTTTTATGAGGCTTTCACCAACATATTCGTGGCATTTTTCTAAGGAAAATGATACCAAACGCGATATAATTCTGATCATACCTACACTAATTTTCTGTTAATGTAATTGTAATGGGAAGAAACTTTAACCGTTCATTACACAAGTAGTTATCATCGGAATCATATCATATTTGGTATCATTTTCATTAGAAAAATTCCACGAATATGTTGGTGAAAGTCCCATGAAAAAATAATGAAAAATAAAGAAGTTTTCTTATTGGATTAGTAGTGGTCTCCTGGTCCCACACCGATATACCCGACCCGTGTCATGTTCACACTTCTCGACGGCGGCGGCTTTCGAGCTTCTCGGTCTCTCACGGGGTATACCCCGTGGTAGTAGGGGTATTTCCACATCACCTAACTTAGAAGTCTAGGCGACGTATAACCCGTTTTCACTGTACATATCTTATTTATCCTTATGTACGTGTAAAATGCAAGGTAACTAAAAACTTAAGAAGGAGAAAAATATTGATTATGTTGTATTGAAAATGGTGATAAAATCACATTATATGCAGGTGTTCGACTACAGGTAGGAGAAAATTTAAGGGGAGATTCTCCCAACAAAGGTGTACGTTGCGTACGTCATACAGGCGCGTGACAGTCACGTATCGAGTGACAGATACTACCCAGTAAACAATTTGCTCTTGATTTTGCGCGGTATTTGAGTGCAAAATCTGCAGGCAGAAATCCATGTCAAATGGAAAGCAAATTGCGACCAAACCTTGGTCTCCTTGTAGAGGGCAGGTCGGTCGCATTAGGAGTAAATATCGGGCAAAACCGGAGGAAATCTTGCTGTATAGTAAATCTTTCAATATTAAAAAATAAATAAAACTTATAATTATTTAATTTCGAATTCTGTTTTCCCTCCTACAGAAAGATTTCCTCCGATTTTTCTTGATATTTACTCTTAGTGCGACTGACCTACCCTCTATAAGGAGGTCAAGGTTTGGTCTTGATTTGCTGTCCCTTTGGCATAAAATTTTGCATGCAATCTTTGCACTCAAATACCGAGCCATTTATTTCCGCATTAGGCTCGGAATTTGTTGACAAATTTTGATGGCAAATTATTTGTAAATAGGAACCAATCCTGCTTCAAGCATTATTTTGACACTAAAATGACTGGTTTTTGATCGCAAAGTACGATTACAAACATTGATCAAGATTTGCTCGAAGCAAGTCTGGCTGACTGGGTAGATACAATGCTTACCTTGGTTTTCATTTTCTTTCATCTTGGTTTTCAGGCGGCCCTAGCGAGGTGAAAATGTATTAACGATTCACAAATGAATCGTTGGACGACGTTGAACCTGCCTACTCGCTAAAATCTACAAGGGTATTTCTAATATCCGCCCTATGAAATTATCGAGTAAAAAGGGTCAATGCCCTTCCACTTTACAATCAGGTCACATAAATAAATTACTCCTGATCACTACAAAATGGTTTTCATATATCCATTGTGTCCATAAATGTTGAATGAAATCCCCACAAGTGCAAGTATTCACAAAAATGTACATATGCAATATACGTACCGGAATCGCGCACAACTGATTCGCGTTTGATGCACAACACACAATGTACATATTGGTATAGCAACGCGCGATGTTTGGGCAGGAGTTTGTTGTAGATCGGCATTTGTTTTATCGATCAGGCATTGATATCATCAGCTGTATTGAATGAGTGCTGCATACGGACGCGAGCGTATACGGGTGATTCTCCTTGTACAAACACACTGTCTTAAAACGTTGCTCTAAAGTTTTTGCTATGTGTATACACTTAAAGACTTCACATTAATTTCACTAACATGTTATTTTCTATGTGTAAAAGTCAAATTTACGTGCATCACATACGTGTATTTTTGTGAATACTTGCACTTCTGAGGAGTTCATTCAACATGTATGGACACAATGGATATATGGAAATCATTTTATAGTGGTCAGGAGTAAATTCCTTATGCGAATCGATTGTAAAGTGAAAGGGCATTGACCCCTTTCTACTCGATAATTTCAGATTCATTTGTGAATCCTTAAACATTTTCACTTCAATAGGGCCCCAAATGAGAACCAAGGTAAGCATTGTATCTAGTAACATAACATCATTGTATCTAGTAACAGGTGTCGCGCGCCTGTATGATGTACTCCACGTACACCTGTTGGTCGGGTTGATTATCATTTTCGTCTTATATTGTCATGGAGAACCTCCCCTTAAATTTTCTCTAATCTGTAGACAAACATCCTATTTAATAATTTACATTTTATGAAACTTCCCATTCAATGTTGAATAATGGAATCTAATATTTCTAGAAAAAGTTCTATAATTGATTATTATAAATGTGCATGAGTTGAATTATATTATGAGCAGATCAGTTCATGTATTTATATACATACATTGTGATTTCCTGGAAGCGTTGTATAATCAGGTGTTGTTGGACAGTGCCTACTGGTAGGCAGTGGACGTTGTATAGTAGCATAAGTATTATCCTGAGATGTATCACCCATACCAATACTGACACCACTTCCACGTCTCTCCGTAACAAGACCACCTTCAGGTTCACTAAATACTTGCATTGTTAACTCTTGTTCTTCATATGGTTTAAGTTTTCTAAAAAGCACATGGTACTGAATATTCTATGCATCATATCATTTTTTCTTGAAAGGTAAGTAGTAACTTACTGTTCAATCCATAATGGATTTTCTGTGGTGTTTAATTCATCAATAATTTGTTTTTTTATTAAGCCATCTTTTTTTCTTATATCACTTGGCACAGTAATTACCCTGAAAAATCATGTAAGGTATTTTATATTGTACATTGCACAGTTTGAAATACATAATAATTAACTTTTTTCAAAATTTACCAATGACGCAAACAGCAACAAACTACTGTTACCGTAACAGCTCCAACTAGTAGTACTACTAATAGAGCTATTAAAGCTGCTAGTGCAGGATCAAAGGGTTCTTCTTGTATTCCAGCATATGCAGGCTGAAAAAAATGTCAATTGTAGTGATAAAGATATTATTGTATCCCTTAAAATATCTACATGTTAAACACTACACAATACTTACTACAACATTTTCAATTGCAAACCCTGTATAATAGTCCTTCAAAAAGTCATATTTCGCATCAATGACTTTAAGTACTTGTGGAATTGGTGCAATGGTTTGGGTTTTGGGTTCCACAACATGTAGATACATATCACACCTGTATAACACATTTAAATGCTTCACAAATTTGTAATATTATAATTCGTGTCCAGACATTACGCAATGCATGGAATTTCCAGATTATATATTGGTTTGTATGACATTTACTCATGCATTATAACAATTTCCTTGTATTTCATTACACCTTTATGTTTTTTTTACTATTATAAGCTACTTTTATTGTAGTATTGTACATGCAGGATGATTAACACAACTAGGCCATACTATAATTATAAAATGGTAAAAGATGAAATAAAATTGAGTTAGACAATATTGAATCAATAGTTTGCTGGTTTTGCTGTTTCAAAATATTTTTAATTTTCCTTTACTCATTTTAAAGAGAAGTTATTTCTTAAATGCATTATTTAATACGTTTTTCATTTTTTATAAAGAACTATTAAGATATGCATGTTGAAGATTAACTAGTTTAGGATAATAGTATGTTTGAATAGATTTAAATACAATATCGAAATACTAAATTATTTTTTAAATTAATTTATTTTGTTCACCCAATTCCAAATATACCCCGCGATGCATTATTAAAAAGCATTTTAAGGAAACATCATACATTTGTTTTGACATTGTGAGAGAAAAAAATGGAAGTTTTCTTTTACTGCCTGACACATTTGTAATGTATTTTAATCATGTAATTAGTTTATTCACAGTTTTAATACTGTATTGATAAAAATTCTTAAAGGCATTAAAAAAACTGATTTGTTACCATTCTCGGCGAATGTGTCCGGATGCGTCCACATGATATCGAATTTCATCAACAACAACTCTGCTTTGCGTTGCATTTGATAATTCTGATACAATTTCATCACGTTCGCGGTTCACTTCTTCTGGAGGCCGTGATAAGATAACTTTTATTAATTGAGAAGGCTCAAATACCCAAACCTTTAGAACAGAGAAAAGTAGATTCATATTAAAAGCACGTAATAAAAATGAAATAAAGTTAAGTAAAATAGATGCATGAAAAATATATTTTGTGAATTTTAAAAGATAGCAAAAGAGTGAACATATTCATTTATAAAAAGAATGTTGCTGTTTTTGATAATTTATAATCTTTACATGTATGATATATGTATCTTATTTAAAAATGAATAGTTTAACATTTTTTGGACACTTGATCCGCAAACTAAAGAGCAGGAAGTGATAATACATTTTTTAAAGAATAAAATAATAATAAAATGATAAAGTAAAATAATAATTTTATAAATAATAAAAATAATTTTTGACTTATAAATGTACACATATTTTAAACAAGCAATTGGATTAAAACCTCATCTACATATAAATACGATTTAATTATAATTTCGTTTAACGAATAAAATACTTACATGTACTCTGGTCATTGCATATCTCTCTGGAATAGCAGTTTCTTTTGCTATTACTTCAACAATAAATCTATCTTGATTATATTCAGCCATATATCCACTTGTGACAAGTTTACCATCCTGAGTAACATTGAAAGGACTTGGAACTATGGAACCACTAGGTTTCACTGATCCATACTTATATAGATTAGCGCTGGCAACGTAATAATGGAGTGTTCCATTGTCACCAACGTCTAAATCAGATGCAGTTACTTTTGTTACGAAATCGTTCACATTTGCCATCGAATTAACACCAGCATAGTAGTCGTTACGCTCGAAAATCGGTGGATTATCATTTTCGTCTAGAATAGTTATAATTACATTAACGTATCCATGATCAGTGCTTTGAGTCGCTGGACGCCCTGCATCTATTGGATTTATATAAATATCAGGATCGTTGGAAGCCAGAATCGATAAAACATATGTATCTCGTGTTTCACGATCGAATGATTTATTCGCGTAAATACTGCCATCTGTTTTGTCTATGTAGAAAGCATAATCTTCGTTTCCTGTAAAATATTTATATTACCTTTCTTTGTTGTATCATAATAATACTGCATCAACACAAGTTAACTGTAGCATTTCACAAATTTGTATATAAAACAGTGTTACATTTATTTAAACTGATGCTACTTACCAGCCACGATGTAGTAGTAAACTTTTGCATGCGTGCCTTCATCTCTGTCTTCCGCAGTTACCTGTCCTACAAAATACTCCTTTGGTCGATTTTCTGATAATTGATAATGATATTCACCCTCAAATTGCGGGGCATTATCGTTTGTGTCGACTAATTGCACAGTAAGAAGCCGTAGATTTTCGTATGCTGTAGGCGTACCATGGTCAGTAGCTACCAGAACAAGCTGAAATTGAATCGAACTAGAGTATTAGTACATATAATTGAAACTCTATTTAATCCTTAGTCAGTATCGTTTTGTAAAAATGTCATCATACCAACTAAGGATTAAAATTAAAATAAGAGGAGTCAAATTCACGAAAATTATGGGTTTCTTAAAGCATTAACGGACGAATGTTAAATCTTGTTTTATCATATGAAAGTATTTATATTTAGATACACGTAAGAAACTATGTCAAAATTTAGAAAAATTATACGATCTAGAAAGCTTAATAAATGTAGTTTAGTGTCGTTAACAGTGTGTATTATAATTTGATTGACAGAACATTGTATAAATTGATTTTAAAACTAATCATAAATATAGCCAAAAAGGATCAGCGATGCCGAAATGTAAATAATATGTTTATTTATAGGTATCTATTATAACAATAAAACAAAAAATTTCTGGTTTTCTATATTTCTTATCTAGAAAACTTTTAATGCTTCATAATAAAAATTGTAAAATTAAATTTATTTTTAATATAGTTTTTAAATAAATTATTTTTTTGAAAATCTATTTAAACTGTAAGATTCGTTTTATAAAATCATTGATACACTTTTATAAAATCAAATATATAGATCTATTTTACCTCAAATTTGCTTTTTGCTTCACGATCCAAAATAATCTTCGATCGCAATTCACCAGTGTCTTGATCTATTGAAAACTCCTCTGTCTCTTGAGTATTACGATTTCCAACTTTCAGATGATAACTTACGTGCCCATTCTCACCAGGATCTCTATCGATCGCCTTTACCGTTAAGATCAAGTAATTTGGAACACCAGCATTCTACAAAAATAAATTCATATTTCATTATTTCTAAAGTTAATTCTTCCACAAGTTCAACATTTTTTAATTTCTTAACATACGTATATTAACCACTTCGCGACCACGGACGAGTTATCTCGCGATGAAATACCGTGCGTACGATAACCATAGACGAGTTATCTCGCGACGCAATGTCGCTTGCACTATGCCATAGACGAGTTATCTCGCGAACAAGTTTCGTTTATAGTCTGTGTTTATCGTACGCACGGTATTTCGTCGCGAGATAACTCGTCCGTGTTCGCGAAGTGGTTAATTGAACACTAACACATTACAAGTGTTAGAACGATCTGAGTTCGTCGTTACATTATTTTACTCTTGTTAGTGATTCTAATCAAGCATAGTTGGAACCAATACGAAGAAAACACTTTAGTGTATGATATATCGTGTCGATGCTTGTATCAATTATTTAAACATTATACAAACACATTTTTGTATTTTCTCGGTCTGAATTCAAACACAATTTTGTTTAAACTTTTTACTTCTAATTGCGCATAATTGAAGTAACTGAATATTACATATCGTTGAAAAGACTTTGAAATTTGTCAAATTGTTATTAAATGAATCGTGAAAATACGAAACTGTGACTAAACGACAAAAATTACAAATATTTGATCAATTTTTAATTACAAGACATAATACTGACAAAATGGTTTAGATGAAAGTTGTATGATTTCAAAAGTAGCATACTATGTAATAATTACTTTTCCCTTTTGCTTTTTTATCGAGATATAAAGGTCACTTACAGTTTCGTTATTGTAAAAGGTATATTTGCGTAATTGATTGATAAGTGCAAGTGATACACACTGAACTGTTTTGTTCCATCCCATGAACCCTTGTAGATTTTAATTCAGGATTCAATTCTCTTTTCAACTACATGATCATTTATCCTTTACAATTAATATCTCAGAGTGGTCTTTATATCTCAATAAAAAACCAAAACAGAAAAAAAAACAAATTAGATTTTAAATTTTATTTCTTGACTTGGATTGTTTGTGTTTGTTGATTAGTGCAAAATGCACTCAGTTAACCAAATGCTGTTTCGAGCATATTTTGCGCAACGCTTGTATCACACTTTGTTTTGTTTGTCCATTTGGAACCAAATTCTGCTCCAAGCAGCCCAATGCCTAATGCGGGAACAGATGGCTCGGAATTTGTAGACAAATTTTGGTGGAAAATTCATAGCAAATTGCTTACTGGGTAGTGTTTTGAAAACGTCTAAATGTTCGCTACAAGAATACTGTATAATTTTTTTACGAAATATTTTATGTTTATAAAGCGTTTTATAAAGCGTTTAAAATGAGCACCACAGTTATCGAAAGATTGTAGAATTGCAGTACTTACTTCGGGAACTTCAACAGTAGCATTTGTTAATTCTGGTAAAACAAATTGCGGCTTGTGTTGATTTACTGGGGTTACTCGTATATCAACGTTACATTCGTCTGAATGAGGACCGCTGCCAGCACCATCCCTTGCTTCTACTTTGATCCTGTAGGAGCCAGCTCTACCAAGAAGGGCTGCTCCAGGATACAAAATACCTGTTTCACGATTCAATGAAAACGATTCGTTCTCGTTACCGCTGATTATAGTATACCAAACTTCTCCATTAATTCCTTCATCGTGGTCTACTGCTCTCACCTAATGACATGGATGTTATGCGTTAGTCATTGAGAAGCTACATATTTTGAAGTAAAATAAAAAAAAAATCGTTTAGAGATTGTATATTTACAAATAAAATAAAAACTAGATACAAGTGTTAAAAAGTCATAAATCAGACTTGAAAAAATTCACTGACTTGTAAAATTGGCGCAGGTGGATTTACAGGCAAATTTTCAGCTACAGAAGCTCTATAACTATGTTGTGAAAATATTGGTCGATTGTCATTAACGTCGACAAGCTTTACGAGCACTGGAACAGTTGTACTCCGACGAGAGTTAACATGGGCGCCATCATTTGCCATTACAGTTATCGTGACTTCGGGTGTTATTTCTCTGTCAAGAACTGCCGCACCACCGACAGTAATTTCTCCGGTTTCATGGCCTATAATACGTATAAGCAAATGTGTAAGAGAACCAACTATACAATATTAACGTAGTCTTTGCAAATAATTCAACAAATTAATTAAAAGTAGTAGTTAACAGTATGCAAATTCTGTTGTTTTAGATAATAATACATATTTCAAGATGATTAATGAAATTATAAATATTTCTGAGTCTGAAATTACTTTGACATAACAAATTATTTAATCTCGTACGAAATTAGTTTACCTATATTAAAATCGGCAGCATGCTCGCCAATGAGACTGTAACTGACTTCTCCGAATAATCCCTCATCTCCGTCTGTCGCTTTCACAACAGCAACATGTGTTCCTGCCGGCGAATTTTCTTTTACAGAGGCATTGTATAATTCCTTTTCAAATTTAGGGTCTTGGTCGTTGACGTTTATTATGATGACTGTAACTTTTGCTGTCGCTGTTAGCTGAGGCACACCGGAATCATAAGCAAGTACTTGAAATTCCAACTGTTTTGTTTCTTCGTAATCTATTACTTGGCTGGTCCGCACAATTCCTGTGATGTATGTAATATTTAGTTAGATATTTATAAATCCATATGTATTTGTTCAAGTGTGAACGCTATAATCTCATCCATTTAACATCAAATAGTGGAAGAAGTATTTAGAGATAGAATTATCGATTTCCTTTTCGAAGTAAAAAAACAAGGAGAATAAAGAAGAGGAATTTAATAATGTATAGTATAATTCTCGGACATAAAAGAAGTTTGAATCTGATTATCGACACAAGGTATCTCGATGTCGAGAAGATTATGTTGCCTAATTGTTAGGGGTGTGTGGGTACCAAAAAAGTTAGAATGCAAAATTAGATTGGAAAGTCATGAAAAAGCGTCATACTCATGTGATTAAAAATTTTTGGGATCCTCAAAATTCATTCCACTTGACTGCAGCATACAGTACCCGAACATTGCAAACTTTCAGGATCCCAACCCGACCCAAACCCAAACTTTGAGTACCTGTACAACCCTACTAGTTTTGTATTAACAATAAGCAACACTCTTCTTCACTTGCACAGTTTTGAAAATTTGTTAAATGATTACGAACTCAAAAACTCTTGATCTCCTATTTTTACAATTAGAAAAAAAACTTTTATTTTATGATTTGGCTGTATCAATACTTCTAAATACTTTTACGCTAAGGATTCGTGAACGTAGAAAAAATCAGATCGACCAAAAAAAAAATATAATAATGTTAACTGAAGTCCTTTATGCAGCTAAGAATATTGCCTAACTAGTTATATGACAAACCTGTGACATTATCTATGTTGAAATAAGGACTTGGAGGGTCGATAGCATATCCTGCTATGTTGCTGTCTGCATCTACTGCTGTGAATGCTCCTACAACCGCTCCTGTTGGTTGTTCCTCTTGCATTTCTATTAAATACCGTGGATTTTCTCTTGTCCATGGTTTCAAAAATTCTGGTGCCATGTGATTCACATCAATAATCGTAACTATTAGGATACCTGTTCAACATTGGAAGAAATTGTCAATTAGAAACAGTAGTGTATTTATTTATTGTAAGTTCTTGTAAACTAGTGTAAATTTCATATAGTTATAACATAAGAAAATGTATTAAATTGAATATAATGATACTTTAATTAAAACTGAATAAATTTTGAAAGTAATACAAATGTGAAATCGCCAATGTTTTTCGTTCTTTCTCAACTCAGATCTATTTTTCTTTCGTCAAATAAACAAGCAAGTTACAATCACGAAATCATATTTGGTGCTTTCGTACACTTACGTTTTGCATTCTAAAGTGACAAAGTAGTTGTAAACTAATATAACCGGCAATCAAGTAAATTAATTTATAAAAGTAAACAAAATTTTCATAAATTGTTAATTGTACATTTATAAGTTTGTACCTCTTCCTTGTTGTAATGTGGGCGCTGTTGTGTCACTAACAACTATAGTGATGCTTACTGTTGCTGCAACGTCACGGTCTAGTGGTCTGACGACTGACACTTGACCGGTTGCACGGTCGACTGCAAAGAAGTCCTGAAACATGAATACTTTCTATATATATATATATATAACAAATAATATCTGATAAATAAGTCTCGTTTTCCAAATTATGGTATGGTAGTTGCACTATTTTCGGATGTATAACATGAAAAAAAAATATATAGAAGGGCAGTATTCTAGGTCGGAAGAAATGTTTCATTTTGGAGTTAAAATAGCTTCGAGTACAAATGGTTAAAACAACATTTTCCGACTTGTGGTCAACTTTTTGAACGATAGCCATCCTGTATCGCACATGATGGTAAAAGATTCGGGCAATTTACGAATTAATAATAAATGTTTTATAAAAAAATTATTTGTATATTTTCTCAACCTCTTTGTCATTCCAAATCAAATTAAAAAATACTTACAATCCAGTTTATTTCTTCGATACCTCAGATGCCGATTATCTCGTAACCAATGCATAATATCAATTTTTTACCAAATATAATATTCATTGCAACTGGCTTCTACTTCATAAATGTGTAAAAAAATAGGGATATGAATCTAAAAAAACGATGGTGACCTTCATTACTCGCAAAGGTCACGAGTAAAAAAAATATTTTATATGCACTTTAAGCAGACTTAAAACTGTGCAAATTTGTCTTAATAAACTGCGTCTTGTAACTTCAACCAGTTATGAAAAATTTGCTGTGACATTTATAGATGGACACCCTGTATACATACAGGGTGGAAATTATAAAGTGTTACAGACGAATACATATCTCCAAAAATATTTGTTCGGTCTCAACCGTCGGCTGCGCCCGACAACAAGCGGGAGGATCAACCGAGCAATCGAAAGGACCGCCACGGTCCCAAACACGCGCGCCCGTCAAAACGGTCGCCCGTACCGGGCGAATTCAAAACAAAAGTCGAACTCCGAACGCCGTTCATTGCCGAACCGCTGGGCAACGCGTTCCCTAGTCTTATGTTATATTTATCACTATATTGTTATAAATAAATATATTTATTATACTGTATATATTAGTGTGTACATGCAATTGTATTGTGCACTATGTACCTAATCCACGTGTCTGTAATAAATGAAATTTATTTTTTTTGTCATTCCAAGTAATAGCAAAATTAAGAAACAGTATTTTAGTCATTGTACAGTAAAATAGCCACTATCGTAACATCTACAAGGAATTCAAGTTATTTAGTCTCGAAAAAGACGTCTTTAAGACGTCTTTTCAGGACGTAAGACTTTGAGAGTAAAACTTTGAGTAAAAAAGACGTTTTTAAGTAGTCGCATGCTATCTGCGTAACGTATATGGGTGCGAATCCATTTGAGAGTAAAACTCTCAATGATAGGAAGATAGGAAGATAGCACTCTCAAATACTATCGCAGAGTGCTATTCCTTTCGTGCAAAATAAAACACTGACGAACTTGACTCTCGGAAGTAACTCGCGACAGTTTTACTCTCAAATGGACACGCATCCTATGATAAAAATATTCGAACAAAATAATATATAGAATAAAAGGACCTTCATTTTATTCTATTTAAGTAATAATGAATAAAATAATAAACTTTGCATTTATTGCTATACCTTGAAAGATTTACTGTCGTTGACCTTCTGTCCGTTTCTGTCAATGGCTGTGATAGGCTCCGAAATGGCAAAGTTTAATGCTTCCAAATTAGCACTATCAGGGTCTGTAGCTTTTAGTGATGTAAAAACCGTACCGATGGGCGTGTCTTCTGTAACCTCAGCACGTTGCGTCTCTGGCGTGAAGTATGGAGGCTTGTCATTACTATTTACAACATCTATTAATAAGGTAGTTGTTGCAGTTAAACTGGGAGTTCCTACAAAAAATTAAGATATTTTAATTACATTTTTATGTCATAACTATAAACATTTAAGAATCGATAATTCTCCTTCATGATTGTTTATAATGTCTCGTAATTACAATAGGACCTCGGTTAACCGAACTAATTAGGAAAACCTGGATGTTTGGATAATAGAACAATCACATGGGCACAGAGCTAGATGAATATACAATCCACTACAAAGCTAAAGTTACAATGAAGTTTTTGGATAAAAATATCAAATACATACTGAATTATTACAGCGTCCTACCAGAGCCTTTTTAATTTGATAGAGTTTTTTTGGAAGTATTTAAAATGAAATCTATCAGAAACTGGTAGAAAAAACAACAATATTTTTAAAAGCATACTAAAATCTGAATGGAACAATGTTAGTATAAATGTTATTAACAAATTAATCAATAGCATAACAAAACACCATACAGCTGTAATAGAAACAAAAGAATAACTTATCCTAATTAATATCGGTTTGGACATGCTAAAATCAAATTATTCTTTTGCTTTTATCCATATGCGATAACTAAATAAAGAAAATATATTGCTAAAATATATGTTATTATTATTAAACTTAATTATGTTTATTTTTCCACAAATTGTGATCGTTAATTTACTTTCCGAAGCGATTGTAATAGTTATCCCTTTCAAAGAACAATAAACTGAATCGAGGATATTTTTTGGTATTCCTACCTTTGTCAAGGGCTATTATTTCCACGTTGTATTTGTTCTTATTATCATAATCTAATTTTCTGAACACAGTCACTATTCCCGTCGTTTCATTAATAGTGAAGTCATCAAAAGCACCTTTCTGTATCCTGTAAACTAATTCTGCATTAATTCCTGTATCAGCATCAGTTGCTGTGACCTCTTCCACGAATGTTCCTGAAAAGAAAATTATAGCGTCAGGTATACGTGTGGTACGATCTTCTTTCTGTTGTTACGAGACGAGGGCTAGGGACCGAGGCGTCAACTTGCGCTCCCGGTAGAGGGGGGTGGTGAGGAATTGGCGCGGGGGGACTCCCTGCGCCGCAATGTGTCCCACCAAGTGGGGCGGTGAATTTGGGGGCTCGGGGTGTGAGCTGACCCCGGCCCCCAGGGGGGAGCACAGCTCCCCCGTGTTGGGACGACACCCCCCGGGATTATTTTTGGTGTGGGAGGTGTTGGTCCGCCCCCCCCCCTAGGGGAGGGGGATTCGTGGGGGGTTGGGTAGGAAGGGTCGGGGCGTGCCGGATCGCGCCTCCGACGGCCCTTCCTTCCGGTGGCGGCGTCTTCTTTCCTCGGCCGGGGCTGGTTCCTTAAGGACGCCGGCCCTGAGCGGGACAGGAAGACACCGGGTGCACAGGAAGACGCGGATCCCTCCGCTCGGGGTCTTATAGCGTAAGCAATGTGGGAGGCTAACCCCCTCCCTCGGGTATTATGTTAGCTGGGAGGTGTTCTGTTGAGTACTCGCGTGATCCAGGCACCTCCCCCTTTAGCTTAGGTGGGCGTGGGTTTTTAGTGGGTAGTCTCTGGGGACACTCCCCAGGGATAGTCCCACATAACCTCGGCTTCCCCCAGGGAGCCGGGGCATGCGAAAAGCATTTTCCCACGGAAAAAAGGGCTAGGGACCGATGTTTGCTTGCTTACGCTGGAATAGGTTGTCGTGAACTAGCCGATGCCTGTTTGATCATCGATTTGCTCACTAGTTTAAATATTATTGATACACCTCGAGCGGTAAAGCTGTATCTATGTGGGAAATACTAGTTGCTGGAATTCAAAAGGTTGTGGAAATGAGTTTGAAGACTCTCGTATGTTTGACAATAATATAATATAAAAGTAATAGGGGTCTACAATTGTGTATTGTAAAGGATTGTCGCGGATACTAAGTTCCGTTGCTCTCGGTTTTGACGCACTGAGAAATGCGGGGGTTATGTTAGTTGACTTGCCTTGAATAACGGAGGTTGCGGTTGAAGAATTGATTCGAAAGGGACTATGAACCCAATCTGACGACGCGTATCGCTCGGTTTTCAGTTTCAAACTAACCCTTTATATAGTCACATTTGTTTAAAAAGAAGGCAGTGGGGGTATGGAAAAATCTGGAAGGCATCCTTCAAAATTTTCCCATATGCATGCACTTTCCCCTAATGACGTAGTTGTTTATCATGGCATATGGCCCGGACCTCTTGCAGGAAAAAAAAACATGTGGTTTCAAGAAGGGAGTAAGAGACTCACGTAAACAGAGTCTCCGTACGTAACGCTGTAAATACGTAGAAGAATTTAAGAAATAAGGTGTTCGATTTGAGGACTTAAGTATTGTATCTTTATTCAACAACGTTTAATAATTTCAAAATAAGAAAACACGATTATGTTCGTAAGTGAGATGAAATCTTTAATATTTTAAAACTTTAAGACAAATGCGGTACGGAATCCCATTGTCCAATTACTTCCAAATTTTGCACACATTACTTTCTCACCTAGTATTCACAATTGAAAAGACCACCCTTGTACGGGTGCTGCTGCGCTAGTTACATAGCATTGTTCAAAATACGTTTGAAAAATGATAGTAGCCTTTAACGTACGTGAAATGTTTCTCAGAATGTTGAAATGTTTAACATTGCATAATATACTTAAAGAATTAAGGGAAAAATAAGTATAACTTATAACTAGTTTCTCTCAGAAAAAATATTGAAAAAATGGATTCTCATTGTTTTTAAGTACGACGTATAAAAACTATGAAAAAAATTTAATTAATATAAAAGGTGTCACTTTTAAATTTTAATATGTAATCTGCATTTATTTGCGTTTTTGAAGATTGAGGCAAGAACTGGGTTTTCGCTTTTTCTCTGCAACTACCATAGCAGACGAGGTATGCGGTTGAAATTTGGCAGAGTGGTTTTTTGGTAGGCTATTGAACGGTTCAAGTTCGATTAAAATAGGCTAGGGGAGATTTTGGGGTCGAATGATATCAACTGAAAGTGATTTAGAAATGGGACAGTGTTGTACATAATACATACATAGTCTTAAACAAGTGTTCTGTGCATATTGTATATAATAAAACGTGGCGTTAATGCATATTTTCTTGATTAGCCTTTAATACTTTTATTAAAGACTTTATATTACTTCACATTATTTCAACTAGTATAATAGCAATTTGAGTATACATATTATAAACGAAATTCTAGTAAAATCACTTATTTTAGTATACAGTCTAAATTGATAGGAAAGTTAGTTTCCGAAAAAATATAAAGATTTTTTGTGTAAAGAAGGAAAAATCGGCTTCATAAGAATTCACTTCAGCAGTTAAAGAATAAGGAACGAATACTTGTTGATAATGACAACTGTATAATACAATCGAACGATTATTCGAACTAACTGCGGGACAAACTCATCCGGGTAAGTGATTTTTCCGATAATCGGTCTGAAAGAAGCAAATTTGTGAGCATGTTATAAATTAACTAGAAATTAAAAAGTTTCCATGTTCTGCCGAAAGAGTGTTAAGGGGGCCGGCAGGCATTTGGCCTTGACTGTCACGCTATGTTACACTGTGCCTTTTTCCTAGACACTTTACGTCTTAAATAAGTAAGTAATCAATTAAAAATGCATACCACCGTGTTTGTACATGTCTTTGCTATGTCTGTATAGAGCCTTTTTTTCGATACGAACACTAAATCTCTCGAAATTAAGAGAATCTCTCAGCAGCAGCCATCTTGTGACGTCATACTTGCTTCAGAATTCGAATTTTCTGCCGAATATTACAAATTACTCCACGATGAGGTAGAAATTCGCAATTTCGGTTCTATACAGACGTAGATTGGACTTTTAAGAAACACAATTGACCACTTCTAAACTGCTCATTGCAATATTGAAGCGGCAGTTTGTCTAGATTTTGACCCTTGCATACGTATATGGATTGCAAACCATGCCGGCCCCCTTAAGCCGCGATCAGATGGGAGGTGCAAGTATTATAATTTGGTGTGGTATTGATGAATACTTAATTAATGATTTTTACTCATTGCAAAACGTGTTTAAAAGAGTTTAAATAATACAAAAAGTGTTTAAATAATACAAATTTATTTGTTTAAAGATGTGTTTAACACTAAACCTACGACACTTCTTGTACACCTATTCCTACCGTACGCGGTCAAAATGACCGGTCCTTAAAAAAAGTTATTGTTAATATATTTAAACGTAGATAATAAACAATTCGTTGCTGAATAAATTAGTAGATGAACAACTTCCATAAAATGACAATACAAATTTATTTTTATATAATTTAAATTATATAAAAAATACTGCGATTCTCTCTCCTCGATTTACAAAATTGTACTGTGCCGTTCACCTTTGCGGTTTGGATGTATTTGGCATGAAGCGTGCGTAACTTGATAACGTCTCATTCAATAAGGCGGCTCATTTATTTTGAGTTGACCATGCCACATTGAGAATAGCCTTTCTTTTATACTGATTGTTTAGGTTTAGAAGAGCAATTTAAATACCATATTATCTCATGCGGTCAAATTGACCGGCCGAGGTAGGTAGGACAGGCGACATGACAAAGAGCAGGGTAGGTAAGTGTAAGGGTAGGACAGGCTACAAAACAAGTCGTTTCATCGAAAATCAAAGATAAACTTCCGTAGCCAAATCTGACGGATACACCGTAAGATAAATGGTGGCGCTGCCTTCGACTCTCAAATAATTGTCAAAGATAAGCTGAAAATTTTCTTCGAGATTCGATAAACTACAGATGACAAATGAAATTTCTGACGAGCATCTTACAGATAAACTATGGTGAATATGTATTTCTGGAAAATGAGTATAAATAAAAGATAACTTTCGGTTATCTTTTATTTAAAAATTTTAGATAAACAATTAACCATCCCCGGGGTAGACCAACCGCGGTTGTGTTGCGTAAATGTTGGGCCACCGGCATTTTGCTTACTGGGTTAATACTACCAAGCAATGACAACTTACCAATGGGATCTATCTCTGGAATGCTAGCAGTATAGAAATCATGAAGGAAGACAGGCACGTTATTGTTGACATCTCGGATCGTAATATTAACGGTGGCAAAATCAACAAATGTTCCATCGTTTGCTTGAACTTCAAGAGCAATCCAATCACGGGTTGAATTTTTCAAATCTGTTGGACCCTTATTTCTTATTGTAATTTCACCAGAATCTTGATCTATGGCAAACAGACCATGATCAATGCCGTCGACAATCGAGTATGTAATTTTTGATGTTTTATCTCTGTCTCTGGCTTGCACTTTCAAATCTGGCTCAAATTTTTCAGCTCCTTCATCTATTACTGCACGATATTTGTTTTGGACGAATTGAGGAGGATTGTCATTGGCATCTGATAAACTAATGCGTAGAGAGACACTGGTTGTTTGACCTTGTCCGTCATTGTCAGTCGCCTATAAAGAGAAAGAGTCGAGATTACTTGTTAGAAATTTTTGTTTGTTCCTTCCAAATTCGTTTTTTTTTCCAATCTTATTTCATGATTAAAAACAAAACGTCTTTCGTTGTGTCGTATTTATTACTATGTTTCACATGATAAAAATAACATTATATTTTTCTAAAGAAAAAATGAATGATTCAGATTGACATAAAAAATGAGGAAAATATATTTAATTATAATTACGTCCCTAAACTAGGAACGATGTCTCAGAGGCGTTTATTATAGGCTTATCTTTACAAATGTTTTATACATAATTATTTTTATATTACAATTGTTATTGATCGTAGCTTGTTTTTTTAAACTATCAAATATCTATTTCAACAGGCAGCCCAAAAAGATTTGATAATGTTTGGTGTAGAAAACAATTTCCTACGACATAAAGAGTTTATCGCGAAAGAAACAAAGGGAAGCCTCTCTAACAAAGAAAGACATATCTTTTAAGACATTTTAACCTTTTCGGTACGGCAGTTCAATCCGCCGGAGAACCGCCACTAAACGTTACACTACGCCAAAAAGTATGCACATACAGCCAGTGTCGCCAGATGAGGGGAAAGAGCACGAAAGAGCAAAAAGAGGGGAAAAGTTACCCTCTCTCTGCCAGTACCGGAGTATACACGACAGAAACCGAACGTGTCGCGTGACTGGGTCGCGACGGAAGCGTAGGGAATAGCACGGTAGGAAGGGAAATCGAAGTGGAGGAACAAGTCTTGATCTGGCGACACAGCATACAGGTTGTCGCGTGGATGCCGAATATAATCGGCGTTCGTAACGAAAGCGTTAAATATGTAACGTATTTTTAAATGTATAAACTAGCGTTTGACACCACAAACTTTGTCTACTTCTTGAAAATGTTATAGTATCTCAATCCCTTATCATTGAAATATGTTTCCTGTTATATGTATATCAGATAACGTAAAAGTGATTTCTTTATACACATTTATATAGGATACATGCATCTATTTAAAACAATTTATCGTATATAGTTTAATTTTATATTTAGATGCAAAGTTTAGATCCAAGTGACTATCATGAAAACGTTTTTCATATGGTGAAGAAATATCTTGTTTAGTTCATGATTTTAGTGGGAACAACTATGGAACCAAATATTAACAACAATTCAAAAAAGTGTTTTGTTACTGTATTCATAATCCTTACGTTGATATCTAGACTGCGGATTTTAAGCATTTATGACGAAAATGAGTAGGTGAAATCTAAAACAGTAAAAAGATTAGAAGAGTTTAACAATTAATATATAAAAATTATTAATGAAGGAAATTAATTTTTAGTTAGTTCCTATAAATTGCAGTTGATGTGTACAAATTTTATTTTGCATAAAGATCCGCAGTCTATTGATATCAGATACGGAAATGGTATAAATGTGTAATTTTAAAAAAATTTTAATAGAAAATGTAAATACCTTGTACGTGAGGAAATATTCAGTCTGTTCCTCATAATCCAAGCAAGGTGGATTTCCAGGTGTTGAACATGGAGCTATTGAGATGATTCCAGTCTTTTTGTCTACAGAAAAATGCTGTGCACCTTGGCCAAGTAATTGATAAGCTATTCCAGCTGTACCATATCTGAAACACAATTTACAAAATTTTAGATTTACCTAAAAAATATACAGTCCCGCTCATAAGTCTTAGGACATCTCTGGTTTTTAGTAAAACTCTGGAATTTCGTATAGATTATGCACTTTTAACTGTACTAACTACATAATATAAATATCCTTATATGTTCAGTAATAATTACAACTTCAGTGAAATAATTTATTAAATTTTGTGAAATAGCCACCCCAATCACCAGTTTTGAACCCCATAGAAAAATTATGGGATGAACTCGACAGACAGATACGGAACTTTTGCCCTACTTCGAAAACACATTTATGGAATATTTTGGAACGAGAATAGAATAATATAACAACAGAAAGTATGAAAATATTGATCTCGTGGATGCCAAAAATAGTGGATACTCTAATAAAGAAACGTGGCAGATTCTTCGGTGAAAAGAAGGTATAAATATTTTTTTACTTCTTGGTAAGATTTTTGATATATGAGTGCATCCATTCCTTCACATGTAATAAGGAAAAATTTGTTCGCATCCTTCAAAGATTATTTCATTTTTACAGAGTTGAATACAAATATGATCACTGTCCTAAGACTTATGAACAGGTGTGTATATTGCGTTGATTTTACTAATTACTATCTATATTTAATTATACAGAGATACAATAGTATCTATACAATAAATTGTGACCAGCAGAGATTACTCTGTTGTTAGCAGTCCGATCGAAAATGTTTTTATCCGATAGAAATGTTTACAAACAGTAGTATAGCATAGCATACGATACTGTTTGTAATATTACAGTTCTATTCTAGAATATGTATTTCTTTAATCATTTCTCGATCCAGATGATAAAAAAAGTAACACATGTTATGTTATGATACTTACCGAATTTGTCTTGAAATGCTCTGACAGATAGGCGTAAAATAATTATAGGTGTATTTGCAAAAAATTGAAGGTGACCTTGAAAAATCATGAAAAAAGTAGTTGACAAAAAATTTGCTATAATCACGTGAAAGCTCTCTTGAAACCATGCTATATCTGATAAAAACATTTTCGATGAATTTTTCTATATTAATTATTGTACATATGTTAGCGTCAACGCATTTTTAACGAGAAGTTTTGGTGGGAATGGCCGAAAGGATGTTTATTCCTTGACAGATTTATGGCAGGGCTTTATAATGTCTGTGGCCCGCGAAGCTAAACAGTCCTGGCAGCAGGCGACGCGATAACTGATGACCGCGATGGGTCTCACAGCTATCGATTGTCTAAGCATTGACCGTTTATTGAAAGTGTGAATGTTTAGAAAAGGCAAGCGACCCGACGTCGTATTGCCAAAGACAAGGGACTCTTTGTCCTGAAAGATCTGGCCACGGAGTGGGGAGGCTATGCCTTTTGGTAAGAGGACTGTGATGAACCCCACGGCCCTTACCCCAGAACCTTGGGACTAAAAACACGCAGTTTCTAACACATAATAATTAATTATTGTCTCATCATTCAATCATTGTATATAATATATTCATTATTGTCTACAATTAATTAATTATTAATTCCGACAGTAATTAAGAAACTCAAGAATAATTATTTACAATAGTTTCTTTAATTAATGACATCTTAATGAAAAACAAGCGACGCAGACGATCCAAACCATTTGCTACTTACTCAAGACCGTGCCCTTGACGGCATATATTACGGTAAAAGTCATCGGAGGATCTTCTCCTACACTAAGTTTCACTTCCGTAAACAAACTACTATTGTTAATAACATTTTGATAAAAAATGAGCGACGCGATGGCTAAAACCTGCTGAAGGTCACTCGGGAGAGTGACGTTGACAACGTATGTCAAGGTCAAGGTCGTCCGAAGGTACTGCCATATTGGAAATATTTACCGAAAATTGAATTGTTAATTGTAATTTTTATGTATATTCTTATAGTTATAATGTATTGCATTCATATTTAATCACATTAAACAGTAACTAATAAATTGATTAATTCTTTGGTTAATTATGCCTAATTGCAAGATATGAACATCATAAAATTATGAAAAAAGGTGTTGGAAAACTTAAAAGATAGTTATCACTTCGTACTATGTATATGTAGAACACAGCTCGTATAAAACAAGTTTTATCCATCAGGACTAAACAAGTACTAAAATTGTTATTAAAATAAGGGATTCGGGTCAAAATAAAACAATATAGTTATGTGTATAATAAATGAAAATAGCTCTCGTACAGATATCGTAGCTACATGCTATTACATTTAAACGCGAATGGTGGAATATTTCGTGAGAAATGCAAGCTTCATTTCAATTTTTAAGCGAAATGACAAAGTTCCATATTTATTATTATTATTAGTGTACTTAACTATTAGATTCAGTAATTTAGTGTATAAATAGTTTGTCTTTTTCATTATTGATGTGTTTATCATCAGTGTTAGTAAATTGAAAATAACTACATAAAAATAGAACTACATAGCTCTTTTGCGAGACGATGGCTCTTTATAGTACAACGAAGTCAATCGTAATGTGTATTCTTGGCGATGTTACATATGTGCAAGGAAAGATAAATAAAAAAATGATGAACGCTTTAACTATACGCTGTAAACAAACACTAATTATGCATAATAAAAAAATTCTCCAAGTAAATGGTATTCTATACTATATTACTATTACAATACTACTTCTCGTTTAAAAAAATCTTCGGTTCCCCTTTTTCTCCTTCGGTAGTTAGTTCCCAAAAATGTAATACATACTAAAATGCTCACCTCCCTGAACAATGTAATTTAAAAAAAAATGCAGATGACTTGTAACACTTTATTGGCATTGCCTGGTGTTTGATGCAATAGCTTTATTTATAATATTTGCGTAGGTAACATTTCTTACCGTCCACTATCACGATCTTTGGCTGTGATGGTTATAACAGGTGTGCCTTGTGGTGCAGTCTCCGACACCGTGGCTGCGAAAGTAGGTCTACTAAAAGATGGCGAGTTATCATTTTCATCCGTAATCGTAGCGGTCACAGTTGCAGTGGATGTAAGCTTAGGATTTGTATGAACCTCTTCGGCAACAACCTGCACAATTAAAAGCAAATATGTTTTACTTTCTAGTCAATAATGCCATGAATCATGCATGAAAACAATAAATTAGTAATTTTTTGTATATTACAAACTGATGCAGGTATTCATAAAAAAAAACTAATGAGGTGACCTTACAAGGTATATAATCATTTGTACATTAACAGTACATTTTATCCTTCATTTATAGAATAAATACTAACCACTAAATAACTGAATATAAACATTCTATCGCTTTCTTTATAAGAATTATCTCCCTTGGAAATGCCTTATACGTTTTTGAAAGGTTTATAATTGTATTATGTCTTTTGCCTTAAAATATTAAAATTAATTTCTTTTTAAGTAATAGTGAGAAATGCATAAGTGTACCAAAATGATAAATTTCCGTTGGTTCGGATTCTCATAATCGAGAGAGCCATTTGTAACGCGAATATTCACAGATGTGCTCCCAGTCGCCATTGTTGGTTCGATGGTAAATGCCCCATCCGTAATGTCTTCCAGTCGCAAGGAGAATACGGAATTCAGGCCCTATAACATAATTCAATATAATCTTATGAAATTTTTAAATTCCATTATAAAAGATTAGATATTTTTAAGTTCCATTTCGAAATTTAGTGTATTAGATATTTTCGTAAAATATATACAATATAATGTACTTTTACATATGTAATAGACAATTGTGTTAGTTTCAGTTTATATAGAAAATGATTTTATTCTGTCATTTATTTGTTAACCGGATAAGGTGATTAATAAATTTTATATATTTAATTTTTTTATCTTTATGAAATTATTTTTAATAGATTGACACAATTATCCTGACTGAACTGATTACTCTTTAATCTGACCTATTTTCAAGCAATATTGTTTATTACTTAGCAGTTTTGAGTGTCTCGTTAGTTAGAATTTGTAACTTGAGTCAGTAGTACGATTGGCGACACTTGTATTATACAATAATATCGACAGTCGAGGTCGTTTGTAATACTTTCTCCATTTCTGTATTTTCATAGATTATAAATATAATAAATAATGATAAAAAGTTAAATATTAGAGTGTTTGCCTATAATTTTATATTTATTATATTTGACATGGTGGTTGTCTTACTCAATCAGTTTTATATACAATGTATGAAGCGAGGGAAAAAAGTACACGTGTATTTGATTAATCATCCAATTTTTGCGAAAGAAATAATGTAAAAATTATTGCATTTTTTATACAAATACTAACAAAAGTTCGGAAATAATTTGTAATATACAATAACATTAATATTCGTACATTCTTTAAAAGAGAATAACTTTTTTAAAAATGGACCAAACGATTTGATTTTTTTGAGAATTTAGAATTATTAATTTACCAGTGGAAGACGTGAAAAAGAAATTTTCAGAATCGCCGAAAAAATAATAAAGGTTGGTTTTTATGCGGAAGAAAACAACAGGCACTGACAAATCTAAGAACCCTTAGATTTATTACTTTCTACGACTTTCGTCATCTTTAACAGTTTATAGCTCATAGCAACGTTAACTAATTTTGATGAAGCTTTCAGAACGTATACATTTAGCTGATACATCTACAAAATGCATCTTTTACATTTTTAACATAGGGCCAGCTAAAAAGGTTCTAAAAGGAAACTTTTAGTATTTTCTCCGCGATTACGACCAATTGCAGTTTCTTCAAAATTTCTCTTTACATAAACGAGTAAACATTGAGATTACAGAAGCATCAGAGGTGGGGATACGCGGACCTCGCGATAGACTCCACTTTCCGCGTGCCGCACCGTCCCTGGGCTCTTCTTCTCATTTCACCACGATATAGGGAGAAGTTGCTCAGGATCACACTCCAGATAACATATTTGACCCTTATCAAAATCGATGAGGAATCCTGTTTCTAAAATGTTACCACACGGTAGGTTTGTACGGCTTTTGAATGAACTTTGGTTATGTCTGGGTTAGGTTTGGGTTATCTCTGTCTCTTTCTGGTTCACGAGCTTGGGACATTATAGCTTTGACAGACCTAGGTGGCAGGGGGGATCCCCGGACAGCCGGGTTTATGAACGGGCCATGACCATGACTGGCCATTTTAACAAAAGAACACATTTTTACTTGGCCGCATTTAGTGCGAGTTGGTGCATTCATGTTCGTGTTAAATTGAGTTAACTTTTTGTTTTGTTTGATTGATTTCTGTTAACGTTGCGTTTGTTTTCCTTCTGACATTTCATAACTGCATCTTTTAGGTTACTTTTGAAGCAAATTTGAACATGGAGTGCAAAAACGAACATTATAGGCACATATTGCTTTTTTATTTCCGTAGAGGTAAAAAAGCTTCCGAGGCTCACAAAGATATATGTGAAGTTTATGGTGTGGATTGCTTAACAGAACGCACGTGCCAGAATTGGTTTAAAAAATTCCGTTCTGGAAATTTCTCAATTAAAGGCGACCAATGTTCTGGTCGACGATCTGAAGTTGATGATGACCAAATGAAAGCCATTATTGAATCGGATCGTCATATAACTGTCCGAGAGATTGCAGACAGGTTAAATGTCTCGCATACAACTATAGAATATCGTTTAAAAAGTCTCGGAATCGTTAAGAAGCTCGATATTTGGGTTCCACACGAATTGAAAGAAATTCACTTAACGCAACGCATCAACATATGCATATCGCATATGTTGATGCGTTGCG
>CM052123.1:891164-920364 GCA_028454245.1 Halictus quadricinctus
ATTAAGTGGTGTCGGGTTCCGTATTTGTTAAGTTAGAATTCTTAAGTTTTAATAAAGTGGACATAGACACTTACTGGCCATCACTACTCTAAATACACTGGTGCCGTTAATTTTCTACTCTCGTCCACGACCATACTATGCCTCAACAATGTCTACAGGGTCTCCTAAAATAGTATAAACGTGGAAGGGAAGATTCTACATGAGAAGATAAGTCGAAAATATAGAATAAATTTTTTTCATTTGACGCATCGTTTTTGAGAAAATTGATTTTAAAAATCCGTCAAGTTCGCGTGCCTGGCGTTCTTCAGAAGTAGAATTAGTAGGTGATGAACAGACGCGTCAAACGAATTACTATACAATAACACCCGTTTTCGCCGAATTTCCAAACTCAATTTTTTTGGGAAGGAGGAGACAAAGGAAGAAAATTTTTTCTATACTTTCGTATGTAGAATCACTCCCTTCACGTTTATACCATCTTGAGATACCCTGTAGACATATAGAATAAAACAGTTTACGAAGCTTTAAAATCGTTTTCTAAGATAACATTACGTTTTTGCTTTCTGTGAGAAGTTTGTTCCTCTAGAGCAGAGTTGTTCGTCGTCTGCTTGTACGGGCAGCGATTTTCTTACTCTGGGCACACACAGAATGGCGGGCACGAGGCCATGCCTTTGCGGACAACGTTGCATGTATTTGTCATACACATTGTCACAGCTACATACGTGGCCAGTTACGGCTGTTCTACGGCCTATCCCCACTCCGCTAAGTCACTTGCCCGTAGCTTTGCCCGTAACTGTGTCCACGGGCATCGGCGGGCGCCCTTGCCAGCTAATAGGCATGTTAAGCAGCTCTACTCTAGAGTAAAATTACAAAAAAAGAAAACTTAATTGGGATATAAGTTGGCATTGAAAGAATTTTCTACTTATCACAAAATTACTTTTCAAAACAAAAAATTGTCTCACGGTTACAGGTGCAAGTTACGACAGCCAAATTGTGGATTCGTCTCAACAGTAGTGTTTCCTAAACGTAATAATGGAAAAATGTTCATACTTTGAGTGAAAACTAATAAATGTCTGTACTATAAAAGCATATTCTTAATAGGTAAGAAAATATTAAATATATGTGAAGAAAACTGAGTGATACATTACTTCAAGAGAATTGAAATTGACTGTTATTTATTTAACAATTGTGACCAGATATAAGCCTGCGACGTTTTCAGTCTATCTCAATCAAGTATTAGCTTACGAATAGACCTAGTTTCCACCTATTGACACCTAGTTGTCACCTAGTGACATGAAAATTTTTTAAATAATCCACTATGCAACATGGTATATGACCAATTTGGGAGAAATGGAGCTAGTAGTAATTCTCTACAGATGATATATGTATGTATAAGGAATAAGGATTTCCATGCGATATTAGTGGAGTAATGAGTATTAATGACTCACCTGCGGCTGAGGAACACAGGTTAGATCTATGTTGTCGCCCAACAGGTCAGGATCCATTACTCTAATACCCCGAAGAATTGTCGTGCCAACTGGAAGGTCCTCTTCGGCTACGGCTTCGTACGGTACGCCCAGAAATCGTGGAGGATTGTCGTTTTCGTCGAGAACGATCACGAATGCATCGACACCAACGATATTCGGCTGTTGACCCTCCGGTACTTCGTCTTCCAGCGTGACACGGAAGCGTATCGTGTCGTTCTCCTAAAACAAGCAAAAAATTTCAAGATAAGGTATGCGGCTTTTGTTGAAAAAGTCTTGCTGTACTTATTTGACTTATTAAATGAAATTAAAGGACAAATATTTCAGATACAAATAACGCTGGGTGATAACATGGCTTAAAATTCAATCCTTAGCTCTATTCCATCGTTAAACCAGAACTTAAAAAGACAACCGTGTTAGTTTCATTTTAAATAGTAGGGGGAATTCCCCTAACGCTGAACGGTGTCTAATACTAGGCAGTAGCCCTGTCTTTAACATTTAAAACTTTGCCGAACTGTTGTATCGTGTAAGTATTGTAAATTGCAGAGTAACCAAAACAAACAATAATCACGTTTCATCACGTTCTTGTCGCGTATGCACAGCTAAGGAGATCAGTTGATTGATGAGGCAGACAAGAATCCGGTGCATCATACAAATTATAAACTCCCAGTAAGCAATTTTCCGCTACACCGGTGGAGGACTGGCGGATCAACATCGTATCCATCTGTTTTCGCAACCTAGCGCAATATTGGCAGCAGAGCCTGCTACTAGCAGATATTTATCGGATGTCACCATCTAGCGACAATTTTAGTGATTCGCTAGTCAATCTGAAATTTCTATAATTTCAATTTCTACGATACAGGGGGCGTATATACAATTATACATTTAAGTCAGCTCTAGATTTAAAGAGGACTAAAAGCGACTACTTTAATTACAATACATATATGTATTTTAGAAAAAATTTCTAAAAATCTGAATAAATACATTTCTGTTTTTTCTATAAAACAATAAAAAGTAGTCGCTTTTAGTGATCTTTAAACATTTAAATGTATAATTGTATTAGATCGTCTCATAAGTTTGTGCCGCGGATATGTTTATATTCTTTGCGGTATATTTTATAAACATATAGCGATAAGTGACCAAAGGTACACAGTTTAAGGGTGAAGGGTAGTCACGTGACTTTTTCAGAGTCAGCAGGTCGGTAACTGCTGTATAATTTCCGTTCACAGCCTCCAGACACTGACTCAAGATCCGTCTTGGTCTTGATCCGACGGGTCTTAAGTCTGTGACTAAACTTGTCACATTTTTTGCTCTGTATTATCGATATTGTGAATTCTGACGCCATGCTTCAAGTTTTCGGCTTTATTCCACAGAGAATCAAGACAAAATGTAGGTCAATTTGCAGCTGGAGATATGTTTTAGCGCGCGCTATTCTCGATTTCATCCAGAAAACTCATCCAATGGCTTGTATTACCTTTATTAATTAATGCTTATATTACCAAATATCTGCATAATCTCGTCAGCTCATGACTAGCGCGCGCTAGATTGAACCTTTCTCTTTCGAATGAGCATTTTCCCAGCGAAAAATATTCTCATATAAGAACAAAAAGTTGAGACACGTAAGACCATTTTTCGCGTAATTTCGTCGGTAACGTAGTCACTCTACCTTATCGTGACTTACGGAGTCTTGGCTGTTAAATAATGGAGTCCAGTCTAGAGAATGCATTGAAGAGAAAAAGTTAGCGAATGGAAGCATTTAGTCTTTTACGCAGTGAAAAACCATGAGTGAGACGCGTATTCATTTTCGAAACTTATGCTGTACGAGTTTTGCAAAGGAAATATAGCAACATTTGCTGCAAACGATTTTTGTGCTGTTTACAGAGAAGATGTTTTACCGCCCCATACGCCCAAAAAATGGTTTGATCGATTTCGTCAAGGAAAGTGTATATATCGTTCAAATTAGAACTTCTTTGTCTGTAAACGAGCACTTAAGGGAATATGTTCATCTATAGTTGACCAGAAATTTTCAAGACCCGAATCAATTCTATTATTATCATTCATCTGTGTAATTAAAGATGCTAGTTAAAGTGCATGTATCCACGGAAATTAAGAGAAATATCGACAAATATGTACTATGTACTTGTTAATACTATTACAATGCAGAAGACTTTAAACTTACTTTGGTCTGTTGAACGTGTCGAACAAAATGTATTGTTTAGATTACAGGTTAGATCAACATTATCAACATTTGAAAAACCATCTAGTGCTAAAGTCAGTAACATTCGTATACAGAAAATCCAATTTTAAACTTTCCTTTGTCCGTCACTGCATGTACTGTATCGGGAAAGATCTTTCTTTTTCCACTGTTTGCCTTTGACGATTAGGTATTTTCTCTGCGCGTTGCGTTATACGTACACGTACGATCGTGCTCAATTAGGTCGACGTCACTTGAGATTCACTCCGTCCAAAGCCGGTGAGGTATTCTGACTTGGTTGGTGAACATACATGAAAGAGCAGGGTGCACGTTCGGAGGTACGAAGTTACTTGAGAAGTTTTACTGTCCCTCAAAGAAGCCGTTGGATTTGGTCGCGAACGTGCTCAAGCCCGTACGTGAGAAACCAGAGTTACGTCCCTTCTCTTTTACGAGATCGATCATTCACGAACCGATCTTGACTCTTGAAGCGGATATCGTTCTTTATACAGCCATGGAATGGAAGTTTGAAACTTGAACGAGTCGTTTAACTTCTTAGCAAATTTGCTTTCTATAATGCACCTTCGGCATAATTCTCGCATACGTATACATATAGATGTGAAAATTCCGGTTACTTATTCGGACGATAAGAACTTTGTACAATGACCGAATGTCACGTTACTCAAAGTAGAAATTCTTTTTTATATATTCCTAGGTGTATCATACACTCTTGGGATAAAGTAATAAGACACTTTACATACTTGAAACGCACGCTTTAGACATCCTGTATTTTGCTTACCATCTCCGGAGTAAACACGCAATGTCTTAGATTTTTACGATGTGAAACAAGAAAGTTATAGAAAGAATCTAGAATATAAGATACTTGATCTTTTTTTCACTCTTTCGACTTTTGTCAGTAGACTTTTGTCTATTCGACTGCGAGTAGATACAGGAATGGATAACTATTTACAATAGGGGATTCCTAACCGATTTCAGTGACCTTGAAATATGTTGTTGGGGGCAAAATTCTGAACAACTTTTTCCTGTACATGTTACAGCTGGACGAGCTTCGCTTCCGAGATAATTACAAAAAACTGTTGTTACTGCAGGGAGTCCGTTTTATAACCTGCAACACGACACACGTACTTACCTCTCGTATACTTCATATTATTTTCTTTCTTGTCATCACGAACACGATATTGTACCAATTGTTGTTTCTACGCGATGATATGGTTGGATTGGGATGGGAGGATAAGAAATACAAAGAACGATCTAACACCTCGCGTAGTGTAGTTCATACTATACTAGGGTGGCTCTTATTTACTCTTGATGAACATTTTTTCAAAATTATGTTTACGTTTGTTTGCGGTAACGTGTACAGGAAGAAGTTAACCTTAACAATATATTTCAAGGTCATTGAAATCCGGGCGGAATCGCCTATTGTAAATAATTACCCAGGAATGTATAATATATCTCATTTCTTTAAATGAAAAACAAGTATTGTATTGCAGTAAGGTGTTGAACAAAAGTAGAGAAAATTATGGTGGTGGCAAAATTGCAACATTATGAAATAGAAGTTTCTGTGTCACGTACAATATGATAAAAAATTCGCAAGATTATGAAAAATCCAAAAAAGCTGAGAGAGGTAACGTCTGGTAACGTCTGAACACGACAGGCGTTCAATCATGCAAGTCGTTTTTTGTCCGTGAACACGTATACTGGGTAAAAAAAAATGAAGAAACGTCATTTTCTGTAATAAAGACAATTCAATTTGGATGGTTCTGAAGGATGGTAAAGCGGAAAACCTACGTTTAAGTCAGTAAACACAACATTGCTGATTATAAATTTAAACTAGCAACAATTATTACAGTGTGGTCAGCTTGGAATAATTAGTCAGCTACTAATTATGTTTCGAAATAATTGTTTGAAGGCTTGTAAGTTATATAAATTGTAATCATGTAATGTAATTGAAAGTACATTCATAAACAATATAATTCACGGCAGACTCGTTTCGTTATTTAGTAAAATATCCGAACAGAATTAATTATTTATTGATGATGTTCTACATATAACGATTAGTAATATTTATACCAAATATTCTGACCTTGTTCTTACATATGACCTACTCGCAGTGTCATAATACCAAATATTTAGTTATTATAAGTAATAATTTGCATTAGTATGCATAATGTATACAATTTTAACAAAAATATTGTTAGAATTCAATATTGTTTGAACTTTTCGAAAATTGTTCCATCATCAAGAGTAAAAATAAAACTAATAAGACTTAAACATAAGATTTAAATGAGATAGGATTTATTTACAGATTTATTAATACGACGATCTGAAATTCAAGTTATTGAGTCTCTCACAGAAGACTTGTGTATGTAATTACATTGTTCTATTTATTATACGTTGACATACAGATGTCGAGTCAATATGTTCATAAAAGCGTATAAAATAATTTGTACGCTGCAAGAAGAGATTTTCTTTATTTATTCAAGTTATCTTTTTTGCTCCTTCAGAGGGATAAAATGAACTTTACGTAAGTATTGCCGGAACTCCTTAAGAAAGTCTGCAGTGAGCCACGGAAGCTTAAATATAAACACAGTGTTTAACGTAAGACAAGTTTAAAGACTGTTTTTGATACACGAATGAAAAAAAGTCTGTTCGTTAAACTTTCAAACTTCTCAAACGAGATGCCACTCTGGAACAAGCTGTCCCCTTGAGTTTTACCTGTGCTTGCTTTGCTCTCAATTAAAGCTTGTTATTTTCTAGATAAGCATAGTTTAAAGAAGTTCCTACAAAAATAGTAAAATTAGATATGCTGGCTAGTTTAGTTCTACAAAATATTAGTAATTCAAGTTCAGTGTTTTGTACAAATTATTTTCGATTCAGTACAGAATATGACTAAAATTGTATTATAAGTTTCTTCACAATTAAAAAGGATTTCTTATTTTATTTAAAACTGAATAAGAAACACATGATCGTTACATGCCTTCACAATAATATAAATTTTCAAAGTGTGCAGACTGCATTGTTTGCAATTTCATTAAAGAGTTCATCTATTATCATAAATTGGTCACTGCAGATTGTGTTGACTATTCCAAAATTTGACTGAAACCGCAATAATTATTGTCACATTGTTTTTAAAATTTTCCAATTAACACTTTCGTTACCACCATTTGATTTGATGAAAGTATTTTCAGTTACCATATTCTATTAAACACAATATAGTCCCTATGTGAAATACAATAAGGAATATTTAAGAAAGACATGTCATAAATTTTTTTAATATCGCACTGTATTTTTCAAGTCTGCCTTTCTTTGTGTTAAATACGAATCGTATCTGACATTAGTAATGAACGTTTCAGTTATTGTCGGATCGTATTAATTTACGACTCACGTTGACTTCTTTGATGATTTATCAATCAGAACAAGATGGCCACATCCGGCTAGTCATGTTTTCCATGAATTACATAATGTCAGAATAGCCAGAAGCAGGTTAGACTGTCAAAGTCGGATGTTTTCACTTGCAATATGTTACTAATTATACTATCTAACGAAATTTTCTTACGTTTCCATAATCAGTAGGCAATGATTACAAATTATGGTTTTTCCGAAATTTAATTTTCAACGAAAAGACAGATTTTCCTTCAAGAATCTTTTCCACCCTAACCGTGAAAACTATATCAACGATTCTTACGTACATACTTAGAGACAAACATATTTAAACAATATTTTTAAAAAGTATCCAATGTATTATAAAAATTAAGGGTCTTTTCATTGACAAAATAAAATGGTTTTGTTTATTATAAGACATTTACATGTTTCTCAACACTAGTTTAGCGCAGTACAAATCAACCGTTTATAGATAGAGATAACACGCATTAACACAAAGTTCAATACATTAATATTTACCATATATTTGTTTCAACGACTGCTGAAGATTCTAACAAAAAATGTTGTATTTATACTTTTAAAAAGAAATTACACATGTTTGACAAAATTGGTGCGTCAGAAGCGTCTCGGTCTTTTTGTTAACTATAAAGTTGTCAATATGATTTTTGATCAAACTTAAGTTTCTGAAAAACTGAGGGACATGGTGAAAAATGACTTTCAGATTCATGTTCAGTGCAACAAAATCTAAGTACAAGATAGGTCTGTTGGTTATCGAAACGGAAAATTGGTGTCGGACAGTGTTATGACAGACATTTGTAAGAAATATGCTTTAGAAAAGAGCCATATATGAATTGATTCGTACACAAGATATTTTAGCTATTATGATACGGTTCGGGTACGTTCAGTATCCCTTTTTATTTATTATTAAAGTACATTACTATATTCAATCAATTACGTAATTCCTGATTACAAGTGGCATATTTTCCGTCACAGTTGCGTACATTCACAATGAGTTATAACTAACTCGTAAAAATAAATAAATCTGAAAATTTTTTAAATCGGACCAATGGGGAAACCCTTCTACAAGATCCAAAAGACTGCATTCCGATTGGTCATTCATTTTAGTGTAGAGTAATCGTTGGACAGGCATCACAAAGAAAGTATTGGGTTGGAACGAAAGTTCGTAGCGGTTTTAAATTAAAATTCAAAGATAAAATTAAAATATTTATTCATAGGTTTATCTAATAACATGATAGGTTGTCTCGAAAATGGCAAAAAGTAATAGAAGAGAATGGAAAATATGTTATTGAATAAACCTATGAATAAATATCTGAATTTTATCTTTGAATTTTAATTTAAAAACATTGATCGAATTGAGCAACCTTCTTTTCGAAGTCGGTTCAATTAAATGTCGCAGAACATTCAAATTGCGCCCGTAAGTTTAATTTTCTTAATAATTTCTTTATATTAACTATCGAGTGACAAGTTGATGTTACTTTCTCTTTAAAAAATCACATGTAATTCAAATTTTTTCAGAAATTTTTATTGCGATCAAAAATACCACAAATTTAAAGATTGAGACCTCCTATTTACAACGACACCAGATAAGTTGACATCAATAGCCGCATCTGACGTGTAGAACTTTTTTCCAGCTAGATCGGGCATTTGGCCCACTGTGCGGCGGCCTAGCACAGGGCAATTCTGTGTAATCCGAACGAGCAACCGTCGTATCGCGACCGTCGAAATAAAAGCGCAAAAACGAGGGAAACACAGCTGTGTCGAGCCTTTGTCCGACGGATCGCGATTCTGTACACGTAGCCGCGATATACGGTGACGGAAAGTAGCAACTAGCCTGAAGCCAGGAGCTCTTGCATTGTGTCGAGAAAGCGACTAGGTTGTGTCCCTTTCCTCCTGTCGGCGACAGGAAGCTCCAGAACGAGAAGAGAATTATATGAAAACGTCGAAAGGCAAAGGGACGAAGAGAGACGAGCAGAAAGACGGAAGAAAGAGAATCAAAGAGGAGAACGGAGACCGGCAGAAAAGAGTCGCGTGACTGTACCACTTCCGGCGAGCCGGCGAGCCGGCGAGCAGAAAACCCTCCAAGGTTAGACACCGTCGCGTACACTTGTCTCCCCGAGGAGGGAAAGCGAAGAAGCATTCATGAAATGTGAATGTGTGGACGGAAAACGTGAACGCAGACGGAAAGGGAAGTTCTTCTGGTCCATCAAGTCAAAATTACCGTGCTCTTGTATTGTGGTAGGAGGAGAACGATAAGACTGGACTACGTGTTTGGATCCTTGACCTCCCAGCAAATTGTAGTCATTCAGTAGAATTGCACGGTTCTCGCTCTTCTTACTTCCGGTTTCACCACGGAATTCTGCTGAATATTATGATCGTACATAATAGGTACATGTGGGTTGTAATATAAATTCGTTCGATTACAAATACAGTATTGTGAATATTTGTAAACTCAAGCACATTTTTTCTCTACTAACTTTTCAATATTTTCAAGAAACCACTGATCATGCCTACACTATATATTTACGATGAAGTAGTACGAAACTCTAAATATCGTTCATTCATAAGAAAGGTGACCTAAGTCAAAAGAAGGAAATTTGATAAGAGAGCCATTTGAAAATCCTAAATTGCCAATTATTTTTTTTATGTAACCAACTTAGAAATGTAAAATAATTTGTTGGTATTTAGATAGTGGGTTAATTTTCATGTACATTAGTTATAAAATACGCCACAATTTGTATATTTATTATTATAATTTTTTTTATAAATATATTTTGAGTTATGTCAGCTTTCTTATGAATGAACGATATGTATAATCAGTCTTTATTACCACTTGCTGGTAGGTATTTCTTACCGCCAACACTGTTAGGCCTGTGAATATTTATACACCATTGACATCGATTCCTTGCTTCATACGATTAATTTAGTTAAATAATTGTACATTAAGTGTCTAAAAACAGTATATTTAAAAATTCGTTCAGAATTTCCAGTTTTTCATTATGCCATAGAGTGTAGTTAAGAATTTGGTAATTATTCGGATTAGGGGGATCCTCACCGACTTCAATGACCTTGGAATATGTTATCAACCTTCCGTGGTCTTTAGAAACTCCAACAAAAATTAAAATACTTAACCTACATAACTAAGGTTTACATAGTTAGTTTGAACGAATTTTGGTTAGGTCTGGATTAGGTTTCTGGAGAGGAGGTGCAGAAGTCGCCCCGAAGGGCAAATTTGGTCATTGCAAAAAGGTAGAGGTCGCTATAGCCATCCTAACATGGTTTTCGATATCAAAGAGATAGAGATATCAAAAGTTAGAGCGTCCTCATAAAAAATAGAGAGTTGTTGCTGCTTGAAATGTGATTTTAATGTACAATACTATGAAAGTAGACTGCACAATCTGAAGAATTGAAATACCGGAAATGTCTGTAAAAGCAATCATTAAAGAAACGTTAGGTCAATGCAAGCTTGAAATTCGCAGAAAAATTCATTCAGCAGCAATATATGGAAGCATGTGATATGAAGCGTTGAAAAAAATCTTAATACTGCTAATACATACTTAATGGGTCAAGTTCGAATGGGTCGAAGGGTTAGCTGAATGATGTCTGATAACAGTACATGTTACGTGACGGATAATAGCCTTTCATTATTGAAATACACGGTAGAAAGGCGATTTTCCAATAAGACGATACTCGAATTCATTCAATTCCAACTACAAAAAAGTGGTTTCAGGACTTTGGAATAGAATTACTACCATAGTGGGCCTGGAGCTTTGATCTAAACTCGATAGAGAAACGTGTGGAGAGTTTTAGTGCGAAAAGTTTACAATAACGCATCTATAGAACGTATTTATAGAAAATATTGTAAACCTTAAGGGGGCCGGCAGGCATTTGGCCGTGACTGTCACGCTATGTTACGATGTGCCTTTTTTTCTAGACATTTTACGTCTTAAGTAAGTAAGTAATCAATTAAAAATGCATACCACCGTGTTTGTACATGTTATTGCTACGTCTGTACAGAGCCTTTTTTTCGATACGAACACTAAATCTCTCGAAATTAAGAGAATCTCTCTGCGGCAGCCATCTTGTGACGTCATACTTGCTTCAGAAAGCGAGTTTTTTGCCGAATATTACAAATTACTCCACGATGAGGTAGAAATTCGCAATTTCGGCTCTGTACATACGTAGATTGGACTTTTAGGAAACACAAGTGACCACTTTTAAAATGCTCATTGCAATATTGAAGCGTCAATTTGTCAAGATTTTGATCCTTGCAAGTTCATATACGTATATTGCAGAGAGATTCTTTTAACTTCGAGAGATTTAGTGTTCGTATCGAAAAAAAGGCTCTGTACAGACGTAGCAAAGACATGTACAAACACGGTGGTATGCATTTTTAATTGATTACTTACTTATTTAAGACGTAAAATGTCTAGAAAAAAAGCCTGCCGGCCCCCTTAAAAACGAATAATAATATACTGGGTCGAATATTTCAAACAAAACTTAAAATAAATCAGTGGACCTGTTCCTAGCAGGTTAGCAAAAGTTACCAAAAGTATAGCAAAATCCATTAAACATTGATTAAATTAAATTAAACATCCATTAAATACGTTCTAATTGAACCGACTTCGAAAAGAAGGTTACTCAATTCGATCAATATTTATATTGGAACGAAAAGTCAGATCAGTATTTATATTAGAACGTTTTTAGATTAAAATTCAAGGATAAAATTAAGATATTTATTCATAGGTTTATTCAATAACATATTTTCCATTCTCTTCTATTACTTTTTGCCATTTTCGAGACAACCTATGATTAAATATCTTGATTTTATTCTTGAATTTTAATTTAGAAACGCTACGAACTTTCGTTCCAACCCAATATGTCCACCCATAAAGAGATAAATTAACATTAAATGAATTAAATTAACACTGGAATAATAGCATGTATATATTGCTTGCAGAATATTAGAATTATTTATTGAATTATTTTATATAATGAGTATAATTTTCATAACGGTATAATTAACAAAATGATTCATACTTATGTGAATCATGTTACATATGAAAATAAATAAGTGGTTTAATTCAGTGCAGTGGAATACAAATTATAACGTACTGAAAATTTGATTGTATACGTTGTATATACAGGGTGCAAAAAAATGTTATTCAAAGTTCGGTTAGAAACGGTTCGTTACAAGATTACAAACAAATGAAATTGAATTTGGTAATGGCGGATTATTAGAAGACATTGAAATAAGAAAAGCAATGCATAGAATACTTAGATGTATGCAGGTTCACAAGAATGCGTGAAACCCTCTTTTTTTCAAACAGTTTTCTCAAATGGTATTTGGAGCTGTCAATAAATTGATTTGGCAATTAGGACTCGTACGTTGCGCCACTTTATTGCGACACGAACTGCGTTGCGTTTCTAATGACCAGACTCCCCTGCTCAATAGCAATTGACGCGTCATAAGCTCCTACACAAAGCAAGGATATTGGCGGGACTACGAGAAGCACCCACTTAGATCTAGTCCAGTTTGCGAGCCTCTCAGATAGTGAACCTTCCTCCCACGCACATACTATCGTATGTCGCCGGGTACTGTAGGTTTCGAGAGTGACTGACCATGAAAGACACTTTGTCCCCCAATTTGCTATTCCATTACCGCTTGGGCTATTTTCATAATTAAGAACTGAGAAATTAATTAGAAGAGTTCCGAATTACTTTCGACTTGTTTTGCTATTAGTAGTTGCATGTCTACACTTTAAGTAAAAAAGACATTCAGTATAGTCTTAAGACTTTTCAGTTTAGGTTTAATTGGTTTGAAGTATACTGATTTATATTCAGCAGAGTTTAATTGTTTGAATAAATATGAACTAATTTTTTTCGAATGTTTTTACCAGTAACCGAATTAACCGTGAGTAGCTACTTCAATTCCCGTTCACCAAAGATTGGAAGGAATTGCGTTTCGTCCCAGACCTGCTAGAGGACTCATCAGTAAGGCTGATCTAGCAGGCCTTGCCTTAGATGGTCCCGCGCGATGGACTTTGTCCTGACACGGTGGACTTCCCGTTCTACAGTCCTGAACGATGGGCTTTTCGATTTTATTAGTCTTAACTGGCGGAGAGCTAGATTTTGACTTCTCGAGAGTCGAAAAATGAGGTGAGGGTGAGGGTGTTCCTTAGTAGAAGAAGAAATGCACTGATTGGTTCTGCCGATTGCTGTATTACCCAATCGGTGCATCCTAGGATGATTTGTCACCCTATTTAGGCAAAATAAGTGGACCTTGCTTTGGAGAACGTAAGCTGATACCTGTCACTCACTGGGGTGATCCTTCGAGTCGATTGAAAAATCCGGACCTTTCTAGTACTAAACTTCCTACACATATAATTATTGTATTCTGATAACCACACTATTAATGTATAATAGCTTCAAAAACGGTCTCCTTCGTTGAATACAATGTACCCCCTCTCTGATGACCAGAGTAATATGTGATACCAAGCGTCGCCTCACGTCACGTCACGTGACCAGTCTACGGTCTTAGTAGGGGACGTTGGAGTGTGCTCATGGTGGTGGAATGGGATAGTGGAAGGCGAAAAGGAGATCTATTACATTTTAATACACTTCATTCTTGTATCACGAGACAACACAATTCTTGCGTTTTGTATTCTTTAGAAGATTATTATATCCCAATCAATTTGAATGAAAATGAATATTTATGAAATAAATACAAACATATTTTCTTGCATATCTGTGTTTATTGCTGAGGAAGAAGAGATATTTTAATTATCGTTGATGCACGCAATTCTTCTTACCAATTGACATATCAAATTTTGTCGTGTAAAGAAATACATTCACTGTCACATTCTCTTTGACTATATTTCTAAGGCTCCATTCACATCAGGTAGCCGATAAGAAAAACCTGATGAGAAATCTCACGGTCCATAAACCGCACACTAAACTACATTCCCTGGAGTCTTATCTACCCTCCAGAACCCTTAGAATTATTTGACACGCTGCTTGAAAAGGCTTATCGTAAATAGATACAAAAGACCGCGTCGAACGGTTCCCTACCACAAATATAGGGTGTTCTATAAAATGTGGTAAACAGAACAAAAGCGTAGTTATCTCACTATCCCTAATTTGGTGTTTGCATAGACAACGGTAGACAAAGCGCAAAAATACAGCAGAAAATGCAAACAGTGGAAGAATATATTATAAAATATAATGTTAAAGTATAATGTTAAAGTACAAACTGTTTTACAAACTGTTTATAAATCCATTAGAAAGCATCGAATAACTATGTACAAGAGACAAGGAATGTGAATATCGCCATTTTGGTAATCCAGGATTAGAGTTTACAATAATTTATGCAATTATTATCACCGCGTTAGTTTTCTTTGTTACAGAAATTAATAATGGAGAAGCAACATAATTATATTTAGGTGTTATTAAACTCTAATAACCAGACATCATTTACATGACCTTATTATTCTTGTTAGAATAAATGTAAATGTAAATGTTTTTACATGATCCCAATTGCAGTAGTGGTATAAACGATAATCATTAGTGACGCTGATTAGAGCTTATGCAAATTTACATTAGCTGCTGTTCCGTAATATTCGGAACATTACGAAATTGTGAGATTTTTAAATGCTTATTAATATTAAACTTATTAATATTCAATGTAGTAATGTCGAATAATGGAACTGTGTAGTGCACGTATTCAGACATTATGAATAAGATGCAAAAAATAGTCTTTAGTGAACACAAAAAAGATTTAGAAATAGCGATTTTTTTATTCTACACAGGAGTCCCCCTAATGCCGGACGGTAGCTACATTGTTTTCTCGATATATGTCCCAAAAATCTAGTCGATAAAAGTCCCAGAACTATCCCCACTGCCGCGGGGTATACATGAAGGTCAACAGATGTAAGGTCGCCGAGGAGTGTAACATAAGACGAGTCGGGTATGTCGGTGTGAACCTCTACTAATCCAATAACAAAACTTCTTTATTTTTCATTATTTTTTTATGGGACTTTCACCAACATATTCGTGACATTTTTCTAATGAAAATGATACAAAATATGATATAATTCCAATGATATTTACTTGTGCAATGAATAATGAAAGTTTCGGATGTAAAGAAAGATAGCGTATGGGAAAGAAAGAAACACAGAAAAAAAGTGAACTTTTTTATTATTAATTATTGTTTTATGAGACTTTTACCAATATATGTGTGAAATTTTTCCGATTAAAATAATACCAAGCACGATATCATTCGAATTATATCTACACTAATTTCCCGTTAATATAATTGTAATGGGAAGTAACTTTCATCGTTCATTACAAAAGTAAATATCATCGGAATTATATCACACTTGGTATCATTTTCGTTAGGAAAATGCCATGGAAATGTTGGTGAAAATCCCACAAAAAGAAAAAAAATAATGAAAAATAAAGAAGTTTTGTTATTGAATTAGTAGTGGTTTACACCGATATGCCCCACCTATGTCGGCCGAGGCGACTGGAGTTTCGCTGTCCTTTTCTATGTTCGGCGTGAATCAAAGAATAGTATCTACTGGCCGATATATGTCCCTGGCTATACCCGTGTTATGGACATATATCGAGTAAACACTGTATATCATTAACATTTCAAACATCCTACCGTGTGAGAACAGGAAGATTAGTTGATTGTTGCAGATGACAAGGATCTGCTGCACCATACAAATTATAAAGTATTTATATCTATTAAATTTTACAGTCAGAAGACGCATGAGGTGTGAAATCACCTCAGGAATCAGCCCTTTCAAGGCAATACAACATTTTTGGGACACCCTGTATAATATTTACTACATTGGGTTAATTAAAAAAAGGAAAGACAAATGGATGTATGATTTCCGTGTGTCAATAATTTACAATGGACGTCAATGTAGCAATCGTCATTTTTTATACGCTTTCAGTACCTATGATGTGCCACTCGAAAAATTATTGAACATTCTTTTATGTAGGAGTTCGTTCACGTTGGAGAAGTGAGCAACTCTTGAAGTTTGCTACAAGAAGTATATTTGAAAAGGTAATTTTTTAATAATCCATGGTTTTAATTGGTTTATCAAAGTTCGCTTATACAAATTTTCATAACAATATTTTCATATTTCACAAGGTAAATTTGAAAAAACTTAATTCTACAACATATTTTTTTAAATAAATGGTTTCTCAGAAATCTGTTTACTTTTACTTGTTAGTAACGTGTTATATAGTTGATACTATCATTTAACAGTATTCACATATTTTAAGTAAACTGCATTTTATATTCACTTGTTAGTTTTATTCGTGGCGTCTCACGATTAAAATAATGTTATAAAGAAATAAATGGCTATTTAGCTTCTATCTAGTTACAACTTAGAAAATATAAAGGCAGAGAATTGTTTCTTCTGAATAGAAAATTCGTGAGAAATAAATTTTTCAGATCTACATTTTTTAAAATTTTAAAATGTTACTATAGTTTGTAAAAAATTGTGTTCATTTACGTGCGACATGTTAACCATTAAATTACATTTAAAAATATATAATATTATAGAAACATAGAAACATGTTGCATACTTAAAGAGTTCGCTCTATTATAATATTAATTTAAACTACGCAACGACGAAAATATGTCGTCTTATTTAAAAAGGTCGATGTCCTTTAAACTTCAAAAGACGAATTTCCGAAGAGTTACTCTTTCATAAAAACATTAATAGCCAAAAGAAAGGATGTCTTCTACTTTTCTGTCTTCGTTAAAAGCAACGAATTTACTTTTACTGTCAAATGACACTATCTCTTTGCAAAGGGAAACTTTATTGTCACAATGCTACGAGCGAAATCAATTACTTCGCATTTGAAACTTATAACATGGCCACAATGAAAATGTATGCAGCTTCGTACCGTTCTTTCATTACATTCCAGGTCGTCGCTCAACACTATCCACCCTGATCCTCAAACGCTGGATGGGTTCTCATTATTTAGTGCCAGTGGCGCAATATCGAATAGCTTTGTAGGTAAAAATCATTTAACGCTCGCTTGCCTCTATCCCCTGCCTGTGTAAACAATACCAGGCGATTCACACTGCTGATAAAGCCTAGAAAATTCCTAGCGAGGTTTTATTGTAGGTTTGGCAGCCAGTTGATCATCGATCACAAGCACCTGCCCTTTTGAACGTTACCCTCGCTTTTAGATTTGGATCAGTAGACTGCAGATTTTTGTGCAAAATACAAATTTTCTAAGTCATTTGTAAAAAGAAGAAGACAGATAAGAATGTAGATTAAGGGATTCAATTACTATGGGGATGCCAATTACTGTGCCTATATTAATTATACTTATTTGTAAAGCATAATGAATATTAAAAAAATGATATATGACAAATATATTAACTGATTTTAATGAAAAAAATGAATATCTCTTTTGTAATATTCATTATGCTTTAAAAATAAGTATAATTAATATAGGCAGAGTAATGTTAAGTCGATAGTGATACACTAATACTCTTAAATTCTTCTAATGTTCTCACAGTTTTATATTAAAATCGGCAGTCTAGTAACAAATAATCCAAAGGTATGAATAATACACGAACAAAAACTAGAAAAAAATATGTACATGTGTAACAAACTTAATAACAAAGAACAAATAATAATTGTGATCTAATTCAGGTTAAGTGTGTCACTTAAAGTACAGAAAAAATGGTTCAGACGAAAGTTGCATGATCGCAATGCAGTGGAGAACATTTTGAACATTACCTGCATACAAAGTTATTTATAGAAAACCTCTCACTCACAATCAGTAAATATTAGTTTTTTACCCCATATATCCTAATGAGTTTTTTATTCAGGGTTCAATTCCCTCTTCAACTACAAGAAACTCAAGGAGACCTTTATCTCGATAAAAAAAAAACAAAACTGGAAACTATACAACTTTCGTTTCAAACATTTTGTCATATACTAAACGTTTTATAAGTAATTGAAGTGGTATTCACAGCCGTTTATAAGTATTGAAAGGGAAACATTTTAATGACATATTTTGGAAATTATTGTAACAACACATTTATTAAGAATTAATATATTTTTAAACAATTTCTGCATAACATCAATCTTATTTTCCTGCGTATTAGTTTAAAACTCTATACAAAGGTACATCACACAAATCAACTGGTATTTCTTTATTCTATGTTACAACTTTACTTTTACTATTCATTATTTATTATTCATTCATACTGTATGGCTTGTCAAATTTTTCAAATTAAATGTATGGTTGGTTATTATACTGTGTCGCCAGAGGAGGGGAGGGAGTACGAATTAAGGAGAAAAAGTTACCCTTTCTCTGTCAATACCGGAGTATGCACGACAGAGACCAAACGCGTCACGTGACTGGGCCGCGTCGGTAGCGTGGTGAATTGCGTGGTAGAAAAGCAAATTAGAGTGGGGGAACAAGTCTTGATCTGGCGACTACAGTCGCGTCGGTATTTAAGTTGACGCGGTCAAATTCGGAGTACGCGAAGCTGTTTATTTTTTTAATATGGTTTGTACTTGACTTTCCTGGTCTTCTGCTTCTGGTTACAGTAAGCATGGGTAGTGTCACAGTCAATTGTAGAGTTTCAAAACGAAAGTATCGCGGAAAGTGTCGTAATTACAAATTTCTAAAATTCTTGTCAAATTTTCACCAGTCAGAAAGTAAGTTGACGCAAACAAATTTTTTATTTTTAATCCAAATTCATGAGTATAATTATTTATTAATTATATTAGTATACGTGGCTGATTATAAAATATTTTTAGCATGTAATTCAAATTTATAAAAGAAGAATGGATGGAAAGAGTTTGCAGCAAATAGCTGTGGAGTTTGGAGTCTCCAAAGAAGGCGTTTGGAAAATATGTGCAAAATTAAAAAACACAGGTAAACCTGAAAATATGATAAGAACAGGTAGGAAGAGAAAATCATCTGCTCGTCAAGATCGACAAATTAGTAAGGAAGTAAAAAAAAATTCCTTTATTAGTGCAAGACAAATAAAAGAAAATTTGTCATTGCCGATATCCATTACGTAAATTAAATCACGCATTCATGAACAAAATTTACATGGACGGATATCAAGAAAGAGACCTTATATTTTTAAGGTAAATGCTCAAAAACGTTTACATTTTGCAAAGGAGCATTATAAACAACCAATTTCGTTTTGGGAGTCAATAATATGGAACAATGAATCTAAATTTGAATTAATTTCAAATAAAAGAAGGAAATATGTTTGGAGAAAAGAAGGTCAGACATTTAAACAAAAATTAATAATACCCACTATTAAACACAGCGGTGGTAGTATATTGATATGGGGTTGTTTTAATAACAACCACGTTGGAAATTTAACAGTAATCGATGGAAAACTTACTGCTGCCAAATACGTAGAATTACTGCAAGAAAATTTATTTCCATCTATGGCAAAATTCGGAGTTCAAAGGTCTTACGTGTTTTCGATATTAACAAAAATTAACAAAAATGAAAAAATGTGTTAATCTTATTACTGTTTTGTTATAAAAAGAAATGACTATTTCGATTAGAATTATAAAGACTGAATAAACACATTATTGTTACGAATTAATATTGCATTGACACTAATCACACTTTTTTACCTACATTCTTATGCATACTACAAATAACAACCATTTATTATTATAGATATTACATGCTAAAAATATTTTACAATCAGCCACCTATATTAATATAATTAATACAGTTTATAATTAATATAATTAATGCATGCTATTTTTCTTAGTTCCGCTAACTAATGAGATTTAAGAGATTACATTTCCGAGCAAAATTTTAAGTTATAAATAAATACAAATTTTTCAATATGAAAAATATTGACTTTGAAAAAGTCGGTCAAAGTGAATTTTGTACCAAACTTTTATAACAGATCTTCGCCGATCTTACGGAGTAGAATTACGCTGTTACAGTTTTTGCACACCATTTCTTGACACCCTTTACAAACGCTGGGAGACAGATACAGAATTCTTCAAATTTGTTTCAGTTAACACGATGATAGAGTGAAACGGATTAAAATGAGAAAATCCAGCGTAGACTACTAACGAATGTATCAATTCGAATTCACGTTTCATTAATTTCACCTTAGGTGTCAGTGTTCCTAAAGTGGAATACCGTGAACAAACTTAAATCCTGCCTAACTTAAATCTCTGTCTGCGGGCCGTGCAAAGTTGAATTAGATCTCACCTCATCACTTGTGTCTGTCCTCGGAGAGCCAATTTTCCGCGTTCGTAGTATTTAATTTGTCAACTGTAGGGACATAGGAGCATATTGCAAAAAAAGTATTTAACTATCTTTATAATTAACATTCTGTGTTGCGATTAAAAGGCTTGTACAGAAGAGATAGGTTTAACTAATGTCGAAATTGCTATATGAAAAATAAATCGAGAATGTAGTGCGACACTTTTCCGTATATTTCTGAATGAGTCAATGTTTTATAATTAACAGATTCTTTATGGAAGTTTTATTGGATGACACACATCCTCACTTGCAGAAATTAAAACAATTTTTTTTTAATAACGGAGTGTTATAAAATAAATCTATTGTTTTGTTGTTTTCTGTTTCATGGAGATTCATATAAGAGTAAACAATCTATTGGGATTTTTAATTTCATTAAACACTCTTAATACTCGTAACACTCTTTTGCATCAATTTGTACAGGAATGCAGCAATGTCACTTTGATTTTCGAAATGATTTATTTTACCAAATGTAAGACGTGAATTCTAGAAATAATGAATACATTGTCTGTTTTACTCTAGATAAATTACTTTTTAATCTCTTCTATTTGTTATATCGTCTTCAAAATATTTATAGATGTGTCATTTTGATTTACGAAGCGGCCAGCTGCGAAATGTACTGAAATCCCAAAATGCCAATAAATCGATTAATTTCCCATAGACTGTCAATCATATCTACTATTTAATACATATAAGCATCGTTTTGGTTGATGAATAGTCGCGGCGGTTGTTCCACGGAGTGCCAAAATTCGAAACTCAACGAAATTAAACAATTTTTCTACGGAGAACGCAGGGTTGTCGTTTAAAAGTATATTTCCCATTCGTTAAAATCAATAGTCATTGTATTTTTGTTGCAATTATTTGAAAAGATATAACAACAGGAAAGTATTCATATAAAATTTTCCTTTGCCACGGATAATATAAATGTAGAAACACTGCAAAATCTCGATAAAAACGTAATGAACTTTAAAGAAATTCGTATACAGGGTGTCTCACCTAACTCAACCATCTAAAATATCTCGCTTGCTTTTATGATAGAAGAAAATTTCGGAAGAAAACATTAGTTGGTTCAGAGGGGCAAATATTATGATAGGCAAAAAAATTTGTTCAAGGTTATATTTTTTGAAATTTCGAGGTCATTGAAGTTTTTTTAAATAGAATGATATATTTTTATTATTGCTATATGATAGCCGAGGTCAAGGCGAATCCAACGACCTGTGATATTATGACCTTCGCGTGACCTTAAGTATGAAATATTCATAAAACTAGGGCACTTGATGTAAATAGTGAAATAACGAAGACACGATCCCCCTAGGGTTTCAAGAAATGTTCTTGAACCTTGAATATTTATTGTAAACACGCTTACAATAAATTGTAAACACTGATACAAATTCTTCTCCCTTTGGTGACTCTAATCAGTACGTGTAAGAAATTCATCGGGATTTATTGGATTGTGAAAGATAACGTTACTTCTCTGAAACGATGGTGTACAGTGATCCAGAAAAGATAGAAATGACTTCAGTTTCTGGTGAGGCTAGAAATAACTCAGAACAAGCATCTCAACTGTACGCAGAAAGATACCCTGAGAGAAATCATCTTTCTCGAGAAAGTAACTTTTTCTAACCATGGACAACTGAATACACATAAGATGCATTATTGGTGCCCTGAAAACCCGAAATGGCTTCGACAAGTTGTACACCAGCGTCCATGAACATGAACTGTAAATGTATGGTGTGGAATCGTTGGTGATAACATATCAATTTTTCGTACTCAAGGTCACGTGAAGGTCATAATATTACAGGTCGTTGGATCGTCTTGATCTCGGCTATCATATAGCGAGAATAAAAACATATCATTCTATTTAAAAAAACTTCGATGATTTTGGAATCTCAAAAAATATAACCCTGACCAAATTTTTTGCCTATCATAATATTTGCCCCTCTGAACCAACTAATATTTTCCTTTGAAATTTTCTTCTATCATAAAAAACAAACGAGAATTTTAGATGGTCGAGTTAGGTGAGACATCCTGTATATCAATTTTTGTGCAAAAATGGTGCAAGTCAAAACGATTAATCATTGCATAATGACGAATTAAGTAAAAGTTCTATAAAACACAATGCTATCGAAGCATACTACGTTTGTCTTGTGTAAGCCGCGCTAAATTTATATGAAAATTATTTTGTTTAATGGCGATGTAACCCTTGAGATGTCGTGTTAAACCAAACAGTTAAATATTGACTTACACCACCTTTACATTAAACGGCTCAAATAATGATACTGATAATTGAGCATCAGGTGGATATTCAAGCGTCATTGAATGAGAAATGTTCTTATTTTTTTCGGAATGCGCAAGCGTTTGTGAAAAATGAATTAAATAATTAAATAGGCACACTAAAACGCACGACTGCGTATGACTCATTATTGAATATACCTGTTCTGGATTGTTACAAAATAGTTTACCGTTAGAGTGATTTCTTTCTTATTTTCTGTTGGTACAGTGTTCTCACCGTAACTGTCGACATTTTATCCTCACCCCAATTGGAACCAGTCAAGCGGTAAATACACTCGGTCGAGTATCGGCAAGACTAACATTATTGCAAACGAAGCAAAAGATTGTAACTTTTATAATTTGTTTTTTTTTTATGAAACCTTTACCGTCGTATTCGGCGTGTTTTTCTAATTTCAAACTGAATGTCTAACAATCGACACAGATAATACAATACGGATGGTGTCATCATACGTTGTACGGATTTTGCATTCGCAAGTTTCTTATTATTCATTGAAAATTTGTATCTCAATAACTATTAGCTTTTCATCTCATATTCAGCCCCATCACTTTCTTCGGGGACGTCCCAGAAATGAAGTTAATCAAAATTAATTATGAAAAATCGTATCATTAGAGCAAGTAGTGCTGTTCAAGAAACACTACCAAAAGGAAGCTTAGACATTTTATTGTACATTATAATCAGAAACGAAATTGTTAAATGACGTTACTGGAGATAAATTGTTGGTTCAGAATCGAAAATGCTGTTGCTGTTTAAAAATCCACTAAAAAGACTTTAGTCATGGGCCATGGACATTCAACAATTATGAAATATTCCCTGATAAGTAATGTGTTAAGTGTGCAGGAAGTGCTTTTCAAAAGTTATGTATTTATGTATTTTTTGATTATTTGTGTATTTTTTGCGCTTTGCGAATGTTTTAATTACTTGCGTTAAAAATTATTTATAGAGAACATTTCAGTAACTATTAGTTTTTTATCCCATATATCCTTACAGTTTTTTTATTCGGGATTTAATTCTCTCTTCAACCAGAATATTAGAATTTACTCTTTATAATAAAGGAAAACTCAAGGTGACCTTTATATATTAATAAAAAAGTAAACCGGAAAAGAACTAATTATTACATTGCATGCTACTCTTTAAGCTTTACTGTTGTTTCAACCATTTTTTCACATACCAAATAGTCTACAAGTAATTTAAGTGGTACTGCATGGCTGAATCATCCTGTATGGCGAGCAAAGTGAAGGATAGAGAGGGAAGGAGGATGCGGTTTCCGCGAACAGGAAATAAATCACGAATTCTCGGGCAGGGAGTGACGTGACAGAAGTCCATCTGGCCAGTGGACTCCAAAAACGATTAGAACGTGGTTCTCTGCTGCCGTGTAATTAATTATCGTTCCGGAGGATTTCGTCGAGGACGGAGTCGCTGGGAATAGACAGTTTTCCCCATAAATTTCATTTCGTTTATGCAGAACTGAGTTACTAGAAATGAAAAAAAGGCGACCGGAGAAAGAATATGCATCGAGTTTACTATTTCAGGCACGTACCGATCGTAGCTCTCCCGACTTTCAAACTAATTTTGAACCGAATGTGAGTTTCAGAGGACAAGGATATTGGTAGGAGAGAGGAAGATAACCTAAGATCGAGAGCCTGTGTTACTACGATCGATCAACGTTGCATAGAATAATTGTAGAGTGTGTCTCAGCTAATAAAAAGTGTATGAAACCCAATTATGTATTTCGATACGACTGAAGATGTGTAACGATCTTTAAATAGAAACTGAATAAGATAAAATTTTTGATGGGTGCGAATTTCATTTTACATTATTAATTTAGGGGATACAAGATTTTTTTAAGTTCATTTGATAGTGAATTTGGAGACAATTTCGAAAATTTATTAAGTCTGTTATAATGAAACGTGAAACGTTATAAACTGTTGCTAGTTCTAATACAAGCATGTAATTGGAGTAATAGCTAGTTAAATTTGTTTTTAAATGCGCTGTCCTTAAAGAAAATATAGTCTCATTTTTTTAACGTTTATCCTTATAATATCTCTTAAATTGAAAGCACAAGACAAAATTCGTTCCTGCTAAAAAATGAAGCTCTTGAACCTTCAATTTACGGTAAATTAAGTCATGAAAAACTTTTTCCAATGTCATTGGATTCCAATGTTAATGTACAAGGTTAATTTTGCACCAAACTGTTTTAATAGATCTTTGCCGATCCCAAGGACTAGAATCACGCTGAAACGGTTTTGACACATCAATTCTTGACACCCTGTATATATTTTCGAGAAGAAGCATGTCTTCGGTTTTTCATTCGCTACATTATGCAAAAACATTTTCAAGAAGGAATGTAAAAGTAGAGGCTTTAAGTTTATTGTTGTACATTCCTCTTTCACGAAAGTAGGTATAATAGCAAACATCAACAATTTTTCGAAAAATCGAAATTTTAATGCTCAAATGTTTTTTGAAACCACTGTACGTGCAAGAATGTAAGTGTAAGTGTAATATGTTATGTTGTAGTTGCAAAGGTTCTCTAATCGGAGTTGTTGATTGTAAGTTGGTATTAATGTGTGGTTTTGTAAAACCACGTTGGAGCGGACATTGTGGCTTTACCAAATCCACAAGCAGCAAATTTTGATCACTCTGTACATTTCTACTCATCGCACGATAAACTGTGGTAGCTGCTTTTGGTAATTTTCAAATTGTAGACGGCAAGAACTGCTGATTTGTTAATTTTGTCATCGTCTTTTAAAGATTGTAATTCATACAGGGTGTTTGGGGAATGGTGGTACAACCGTCAAGGGGATGATTTCTCGCATCAAATCTAGTCGAAAATAAGGAATATAGCTTTTCCATACGGGGCTTCATTTTCGAGAAAATCGAGTTTGAAAATTCGTCAGGTACGCGTGTACTTAGACAGAGTCTGCTTTGTTCGCTCGGTCTAGCCCGCAATTTCCATTGCTGCTTGCATCTGTAAACAGTATCGTTTAGGATATGGTATGACTTTAATTAATAACAAGGAGTCTCTACATTGTTTATAAACACAAGCAGCAATGGGAATTGCGGGCTAGATTGGGCGAATAAAGTAGACTCTGTCTAAGTGCACGCGTACCTAACGAATTTTCAAATTCGATTTTCTCGAAAATGAAGCCCTGTATGAAAAACCTATACTCCTTATTTTCGACTAGATTTTATGTGAGGAATTGCTGGTTGTACCACCCTTGCCAGTTGTACCACGATTTCCCAAACACCCTGTATAACGAGGTTGTACATCACGCGCATACGCGATCAAAGCATAATCGAAAGATCGATCACAAGTTGTGAACGTGTTCGCTGAAACCACATTCTAATAAATTCATTTCTACAGTCCCTCACTCCAATGCTAATTTTACGATGGATCAACGTTCCACTAGTCGATAGTGTTTAAAAAATTACGTGTTCATATCGTTGTCAGTTGAACCCCAAATGTATCAAATATTCATATGAAGATGTCTTTCTGACGCAATACATTAGGTCTCGAAGACGTCTTAGATCTTATAAAATATTGAACAAGAGAAGACGATTTCTGAAAGGATCGAACGACTTTGTGATTGGTTAGATGAATATTCAAGCAATGCTTTAGTGGCACGCGAGTAGATAAGGTGTTCATGGCAGATAACCAAGGAAGGCTGCGATAACTCCATTGAAAGTTGAGATAGACTGCAATTGGGTGCTCCATTATGCACAAGAGCGTCGTAGAGCTTGACGCCATTGATCTTTCCTGCGTAGAGATCGTGTTGTTGCCAACAAGCTATAATATTCGGTTGCCCGAAAGTTCATTTCTTTCTTGATTAATGTGTATAATACAAATTCAGAATAGTGTTTTAAGAAGACATGGTGAAGTAAGTGGAACACAGCGTCCTTTGTATACAAGGTGATTCAGCTACCACATGTGCCACCTGAATTACTTGTAAACTATTTGGTATGTGGAAAAATGGTTGAAACGAAAGATGTATGATTTCACGGGTAGCGTGAAATGTAATAATTCGTTTTTTCCTGTTTAGCTTTTTTATGAATGTTGAAAAAGGTGTCTTTGAGTTTATTTTATAGTAAAGGGTAAAATTTAATTTTATGGATAGAGAGAGACTTGTATACTGAATAAAAAAATTGCGAGGATATACGAGATGAAAAACTAATGGTTAGGGAGATATTCTCTACAAATGTTTTTTAATGCAATTAATGCTGACAACGTTTTCTATTACAATTAATACATTTGCGTATTCGATCTATTGGTGCCAGTGATACAGTTTGGAGCGTTTCTTGAGTTACCTATAGAAATATATTCTGCTCTTGAACACGTGCAACTTTCGTTTAAACCATTTTCTTATATACCGAATATTTTGCAAGTAATCTAGGTGGCACACTTAGCTGAATGCTTGCCTGTCGGCTTGTATTATTGAACAATATGAAACGTGCACATTGCGAAAGAAACTTTTGAGACAATCTAACACTTTGTTGTTAATCTACGACGAACAATCTAGGCATCTTAAGAATTTATTATTCGAAGAAATACTTCAATTGCCTTTACTGTTGTAGGAATAAGCACAATGCCAATTTCAAGAAACGTGAGGTGACAGTTTGAAGCGCTTCTGAACATCAAAGGTCCAGTATTCAGTGTTGACCTTTTTTGGCTGGGGCACTTAAATGAGAGCAACTCGGGTAGGCAAGTGCCACGGTTAGGAAACCAAATTGAGATACGGCTAGCAAAGTCTACTGACCTACTATTCACAGTTCTGCAAGTGAAAAGCAATTTCGGCGATTTTCTCCTACAAAAGGCATTCGTTTGCAGGACTGTTTCACAGGAACACAAGGAAGTTACTATATTGCATTGAGAGTACAAATACTTTTGGAACTATTTAGAACAGTATTGGTTCAGTGATCTGCCTAGCTTGGCACTCTGATTATATAAGACAGGCTTTAGAAATTTTTTAAACGGACGATATTGAGCATTATATTGGGTTGTAACTTATATAACATAAATTCGTTCCATTGCAAATTCGTTGTGCACTATATCAAATGCAGATAACTGTAATTAAATAAAAATTAGTTACGGTCAACGATTTTATAATTGATTAATTGTAATTCTCTATTTTGTTAATAAATGAAAAGAAGATATTGAAGATAATCGAACGGATTTATGTTACGACCCAATAATTCCCGTACGCTTATTAACTAATGTTCGAAGGGTGATTTAAATTTTGTCAAGCAATAATAACAATTTACTTCAAATTTACGACAATAGTAATAACAATCGAGCAAAGCTGTTTTAAGAAAAACGCATTCATTGTTTTGGGATACTGGTGTAGTGGAGGTGTGCGAGTACCCGAAAATGTCGAGAACCCCTTACAATTAGACCAGAGCTGTTCAGCGTTCGCCCGTAGGGACAGCGATTTTCTTGCCCTGGGCATGCACACAGTATTGCCAGATGAGGGAAGGGAGCACGAATTGAGGGAAAAAAGTTACTCTCTCTCTCTCTCTCTCTCTCTCTCTCTCTCTCTCTCTCTCTCTCTCTCTCTCACCGAACGCGTCACGTGACGGGGCCGCGGCGGAAGCGTAGGGAATAGCGCGGTAGAAAGGGAAATCAGAGTGGGGGAACAAGTCTTGATCTGGCGACACTGCATGCACAGCATGGCGGGCACGAAGCCACGCCCTGCGAACAAGTCTGCGTGTGATTGTCTCACGCGTTGTCACAGCTACCCCCGCGGTGACTCCGCTAACAATAAGTCACCTGCTCGTAGTTTTGCCCGTAACTGTGTCTAAGGGCATCGGCGGGCGCCCTTGCCCGCTAATAGCCATGTTGAGCAGCTCTATCTTAGACCATATACAATACTTATAGCTTATAGCTTATGGCTTCAGATAACATGCCCTGCTCTAACATGATATCATGTACCAGATAACGGTTGTGGGCAAAGTGCTATAGTCTGTTGAGAAGCATGTGTTAGAGGGTAAAGGGTAAAGGGGTCTCGCTGTATTTCATTCTGTATAAATATTTTATTTTATTACTCGTTCATTTTTACTTTACTCTTATTATTTTAAATAGTGCTAATTCATTTTGTCAATTATAATTTGGAAAATGTTAAATTTTAATGTAGATGTTGATAATATGAAATCGGTATTTATTTCCTCACAACCTACTTTATTTGAAAAAAAAAAGAATAGTAAGAACAATACATATGTCGAATATATTATCCACCATTTTTAATTATCTTGTGACGTCAGTTGTAGGCGCTAGTACTCCGTTACCTTGGAACACTGCGTCCCGTGCATATCCTATACCTACGCCGGTCTATAAGTATGTATGGTGTAAGGGGAACCCGATCTCAGGACAAGTCGGGAACAGATCGGGTCGGGTCGGGCGGGACTCGAAAGTATTTCGGGTCTCGATAATGTCAGGATTCCCGACAGTCGCGCCACTCCTTTCCATATTTTCCAACGTTACGAAATATGGAATTTCAATTGTAATACTTTGGAAATTTGTTTCTAAGA
>CM052123.1:920464-959965 GCA_028454245.1 Halictus quadricinctus
TTGACTGATTGTCACCTTGTTTAGGTGAGCTGAAGGGGCCTTGCTCTGGAGAGCGTAAGCTAATGCCGGTCTCTCAACAAGGCTGACCCTTCGACACTTTTGAACAGTGCCCCTTTGTTTGGGTGGTCCTTCGTAGGACTGAATTCATGACGTCCCGCAACCATAGAAGTGAAAACAAACGAAAGGCAGACTGTGATGCGAGCCTGGATGGTCGTCACTGTTGCGCCGTGCCTAATCGTTGAAAGTGATCACTTAGTTACGAGCGTATCATAAACAATCGTCCGAAGGCAAGCACCACTTGAATTGTTCCTTGCGACAGAACAATTCTATTTTTCATTTTTTCCTTCAACATACATGATACGGTGATATCTTGTTCTACTATACCAAGAATACAATTTATTTACTATGACTTAATATTTACACAGAGTATTTACATGAGTGAGTTTACACTAACGTTTGCATCTCAAATATCTTTGTTGTTTTCAAAGATACATTAAATGTCTTGAGGACAAAGTTTAATGGTAAAATGGCGCTCACACGATACCAAAGAAATTTTTGTTTTTATGTCATTTTTTTACACATATCAGGGTAATGTTGGGGCTCGTGTAAGCCCTATTTTACCATTCAACTTTGTCCTCAAGACATTTTGTGTATCTTTGACAACAACAAAGATATTTGAGGTACAAACGTTAGGTGGACTCATCCTGTATATTATCCTATATTTTGGAAGTATCCATAAAGTGCGATTTTGACAACCGATATAAATTGTACTGATTTGTCTCCAGAATCGCACTGCTTCTATAATAAAAAACATACAATTTATTTTGAAGATAATACAACACTCAAAATAAAAATTTCTTCTTTAAACAAGACAAAGGGTTTTCAACGATAGCTTCAAGTTGTATTTTAAATTGAAAAGTTAGGTATTGAAATCCTGTGCCATATTATAACTTATTACGACAGACTTCAACTATCTTTTGCATGTTCTTCTTAATCTGCTTGTTATAAATACTTTTCGACATGTTAAGGTTAAGAAGAGAAATATTTGCAGTTTCTTGAAACTTTATCAGATGTTTAAATCATAACGGAACTATTTAGGAAACTATATAATTGTACCATTTAGGAAATTCTACGTTGCCTTATAAAATATTTAATTTAACCTCAAAATAGCAAGAAAATAGGATTGAGATATTTTTAAAAATGATATTGCTTACTATGTAGGGTGTGCAGGGACTGGTGGTACAAACGGGCATTGAATAATCCTTTATTCAAAAATAAGTACAAATTAACGAATAATATTTTTTCGGTCAACACTTCGCTTTTTGAGAAGAACGAGGTCGAAAATTCGGCAGTTCGCGTACCCTAGCATTCAGAGGTAGTAGAATTGGTTGGCCACGATCAGACGCGTCAGCGGGTTCCTAATCAACAGCACGTGTAGCCGTCGAATTTTCTAACTCGATTTTCTCGAAAACGCAGTGTCAAAAGAGGAAATGTCATTTCACCTTTTCTACTTACTTTTGCAAATAAAATTACTCTATGTCTAACTCTAGTACCCGTTCTGAGACACTGTTATAATTGATGAATTCCATTTGGAGTTCACAGAGCAACACATTATAGTGAATCCGGGATATACGTCGTCGAGGCTTCTAATTTAGCCGTCGCGAAATTATCCCCAAACCCCGTGAGAGGCCGCCGAAGCTCGAGAGCCGCCGTCGCCGAGGAGTGTAAACATAACATGGTGTGAGATCAGGAGACCACTACTAATCCAATAGGGAAACTTCTTTATTTTTCATTACTTTCTTATGGGACTTTCACCAACATATTCGTGGCATTTTTCTAATAAAAATATGATTGATAATATTCATATTTTTCAAATATGATATAATTCCTATGATATTTACTTATCTAATGAAAGATTAAAGTTTCGGACGTAAGGAAGGACAGCGTATGGGAAAGAAAGTGACACGGAGAGTCGAGACGTTCGGAAAAGAAGAAAGACTGGCGTGAGCTCAGGCCTTTAAATCAAAACTTAAATGTTTTTTTAAATTATCTTTTTATGAGACTTTCACCAATGTACTAGTGGAATTTTTCTGATTAACATGATACCAAATATGATATAATTCCGATGATATTTACTTGTGTAATGAACGATGAAAGTTACTTCCCATTTCAATTATATTAACGGAAAATTAATGCAAATATGATCCGATTTGTATCGTGTTTGGTATCATTTTAATCAGAAAAATTTCATAAATATGTTAGTGAAATATGTTAGAATAAAAAAGTTTAAGTTTTGATTTAAAGGCCTAAGCTCACGCTGTCTTTCATTTTCCCCGAACGCCTCGACTCTCCGTGTCTCTTTCTTTCCCATACGCTGTCCTTCTTTGCGTCCGAAACTTCAATCGTTCATTACACAAGTAAATATGGTCGGAATCATATCATATTTGATTTCATTTTAATCATAAAAACGTCACGAATCTGTTGGCGAAAGTCCCACAAAAAAATGAAAAATAAAGAAGTTCTAGAGCTTCGCTGTCCTTTTCTACGTTCGGCACTGTATCAAAGAGTAGTGACTTTCGCGAACTTAAACGACAAGACCCGGGCTGCTGACATAAAACGTGGATTCACTGTACTATGAGAAACCGTATATATTACGGAAGTAATATATTATAGATATAGTCAACCGTAATATAACACAGTTAATTCGTTTCGTGCGGTATCGAAACCGTGTTCCGTGTGAAAAAGTGTCTATTTGTTTTTTCATACTATCGCACACTTATTTCGCCTGTTGATTGAGGCTACCTGAGAAATGAAAATTCTAAAATTTCTAAGAAAATTATAGAAATTTTTTTAGAAAATTATTAATTTTTTGTTTACAACTTTTTTGTAATTATATAAACAATTGATAAATGTTTTCCAAGCGACAATCCTTAGTAAAAGAGACAACTTTTGTCCGAAAACTTATTTCCTATCTCTTATAGTTTGCAAGTTACAACGCAAAATCGAAAAACAGCAGAATTTTCGATGCTCGATTTCACCCCTTTGAAGTGGATTATAGCAGCAAACAGAATCGTGTAACACATACCTACATACGCATAACATATTCGCAAAGTTTCATAATTTTTTTAATTTACGGGTTGAGATCTTTTCTTGTCGAGTACGCATTTGGCAAGTATCCCGTGTGCATGTTATAATAAAGATAACATTTCCTTCCTTCGTACTAATCTGATTTTTTGTATGGCGAGAGGTAGCGTGTGATCTACTGAATACGAACAGAATTGTTCCCCGTTTTACGGGGAGAATGGCGGCTCCATTAGCCTCGCCACTGGTCATCAACATGACTACGCAGAATTCTTCCAGTGGGGGCATTAAACGGTGGCTCGGCCGCGTAATTAAGTTCGCGGATACGAGGCTCTATCTGACAATACTACTTTGAAGCGTGAAAAGTGATGCTGTCAAAGGGACATTAAATACGCGCTTTAATGCAGCTAGCTATCACGCACGTTTCTGAATGAATGGGAGTGGGAAGGTATCTGAGCCTATTTGTTAGAATTACATCAATGTTGCTTGATCAAGTTTCAGTTAACGAACTGAAATCCTGGCTTCTATTTCCAAAATGTCCTCCGCAATGTATACAATCTCTGTCTCGCGTTTCATACAGAATTGTCATATTTCGCTTAGTTTCTAAGTTTATTTGCTACCAAAGAAGCAGTCGTAATATTTAACAATCTGATAAACCGTATTTACTATAGATACCTAGAGTAAATATAATGTTTATTAACATTTTCTCGTATAATTTCCTTTACAAATGCGTTCGTTAAATCTATCGCAATAACTTTAGAGTTTTGCACAGTAAATTGAAGAGAAATACTGATAGAAAAAATTACACAACACAAACACAATATTTAATAATTTCAATAAGACATGTTATTAAACAACAGGGCTAAACTTTATTTCAGGAAACCAGAAATTTCTAACTTTTTTTTATGTAATCCTGTGGATTTTTGCGAGAAAATTCCGAAAATCCAAGTTTTAATCCCAGGAGATCAGTAGTTCAAAAGTTTTGCGTGTGTAAAGATGTGCAATTTTCAGCGTTTCTGACAGGTAAGGGCGCCGCCATATTGGTATGTACTCAGATATCGTCCAATGAGCGGAGCCGCTAGAAGGTTGGTCGGGGTTAGGATCGTGTAGGAGGGCGAAGAGGGCCGGTCGTCAGGCCAGCCCAATTACGCTTCCAAATCTACGTTATCGACATCGCTGTGTGCTTGTGCTTGTAGCGGCTTCTCTTGTTAGACCACTGACGACATACTGTTAAAGACTGCCAGCCTTACGGGAGATTGTGTCATTCGAATAATACGGTGTTTTCTAACGCCCTCTAGGATATATTGTGGCTGGAGTAAGAAACAGAAGGCCATCGACAGCATTTCGTTAGTGCAGAAGGCCACTGCGGGAATTCTCATATCGATTATCATAAAATATCAAGGACAGAAATGCCTAGAAATATTCTAGGTACGTAAGAAAGTATTGAAGCATAAGTTTAGGAAAATCAATAATTCCTACTTCAGATTTCATATGAGATACCTTTTGTAATTTAAAAATACTTCATAAACGAGCATTATTTCGTTACACTTTTTTGATATATGATTGTTCCAAGAATCTGTGGGAACAGAAATATGTTGAAAAGCAGAGTAACGTTTATTTGACATACTACATCAATTTTTCCAGAAAATTTTTTATCACGTCGTGTAGCAAACTAATTGTTCTAACTTCTAAAAAAAAATCTAACAGGTATGGTCCAATATTAAAAAGGTTATTGTCTTTTTAAGATTGTCCGAATATTACTGCTAGTGACTATAACTAGAAAGGAAAGTACAAAATTAAAAGTCTGATTGTAAAGTACCGCAGAGAAAGGTACTTTCAGCTTGAATACGAATGTTGTTGATTTTAATCTAACAGAAATAAAGCCAGACCAGTGCAAGTTTCTACACGAAATAAAACTTCTCACTGAAAATAAGGATTCATCAAAATGCATGTCGACATACACTGTGGAGCATAACCATAGCACCACTAAACTTTCCAAGAGTTTTGAACATTTATATAATGATTTCCAAATGTTAATAGCATTACGTGAAAAGATTTAACAAGAAATCTTATATATAATGGAAGGAAAGTGAAAATATTATTTATTTAAAACAAAATATAACGGTAAAACGTATACTTGATTGCGATGCCACCTAGCGGTTCCACTCATTAAACGACACGCGACGGTGCGTACATACCAATATGGCAGAGCCCTTACTTTTGGACCAGTGAACTCCTAACGTTAAATTTTAATCATAATATTAAGATTTTGGCATTTTCTCGTCGGATTATGTAAAAAAGTCAAAAAATATGTGGTCCCCGAAGTCAAAGTTTAACCCGAGCATTGAAAAATTGTCTACATTTAAAGTGTGATAATTTCGTAAAATAGGGTCGTACGAGAATACGTTTGGAAACATTTCAAAGCTAGAAGTCTGTAATTTCATAATCCATCATTAATTTTATTCTAAGATTTTTCATGATGGAGCGGGCCAGAAACTGAAAATACGCTTTTTCTCGAAAATACTATACGTTTAAACGTCTGTGGAAACTTTGAAATTTTTTTCGTGAATGAAACCACCATGGATTTAAAGATTGAAGCTTCCTCTATACAATGATGTCTTTAAAATTCATATACGATTTTTGAAGTTGTTTTAGCGAGTTTTGAAACAGAGGTGTATTGCCAACTTTATAGCTGTATGAGTTACACAATGAGGGGTTTACACGACCGAACTTGTTTATCCTCTTTATTCCATAAAATAGTAAACAAAAATGTGTACACCAATTTTTAAAAAGTCGTTGTAAAGAAAAGGTTTCAAGCTTCAAAGCTATGGCAATTTCATTTACGACAAATATTTTTGAAAATTTTTGGAGGCGTTTGAATTTGCAGCATTTTTTAAGAAAATGGGACTTCAGTTTCTGACCCGCTACATTCTGTAAACATATCTTAGAGGCAAATGAACACTGCTTTGCGAAAGTAGGGGCTTTAAGATTTAAAATAAGTCCAGGCTTATGGTTGTACTATTTGCTATTACAAAATTATCACAATTTAGATATCGAAAATCTCTCGTGAATCGAAGGTATAGTTTTTAACTGTTTGTTGGGTCTATTGTAGGTCCATTATATTTTTTATGGTGGCTATTGAATATAGTTTCAAATGAAACGATGACGTTGCTTCGATGATATTGAATCAATTAGGTCGGTTAGATCGTTGGCGTCATAATATGAATGCGACGCAATGTGAAGTTTGTTCGTGTAGAAGCGATGAGATGCCTTTATCGATTTCCTTTGTAACCGCCGTTGAGTAACGATATGTAATTTGGTATTAAATATTGAGTTTGTGTTATACAAGTTTCTCCTATCTTCAATATTCACCTTCAGTTTACCCTGCAAAGCCCTGACAGTGGCTGTAGTGGAATTTTATTCTGTCGGTTTGTTTCGGTCGTTAGTATTACCTATCCCAATAGTACAATTTACAATATTATCGTACATTCGGGGTTTGATGACAAAATAAAATTTAAGTAAAAATGTTTCTGCCATATTTATGCGTATGATTAGGTATTCGCGAAGTGCTGCACTTAAAGCAAAACAAGCTACAAATACTATTATAAGTTAAGCTTCATCGCAGCAACCCAGAAATTTTTAACTTTTTTTATATATAATCCTGTAGATTTTGACGAGAAATGCCAAAAATCCAAGTTTTAATGTTAGCAATTCACTGGTTCAAAAGTTATAGGTGTTCAAAGTTGAGCGATTTTAAGCGTTTTTGACGGGTAAAGAAGCCGCCAAGTTGGTCGTAGAATCCTATAAAAAAAAATTAAAAATTTCTGAGTCCCGGAAGTGAAGTTTAACCAAAATTTTTGTTATGTCAGTTTTATTTGTCGTACGTTACATGTTTCTAAATGTCGATGATCAAAAAGTCACTCAGTTAAGAGAATAATAAATAGATGAATAATGATGTTTTGAAAAAATTGTTTCACTTGTTCGATGTTGCTTCTGAATGTATGTATACACGTCCGTAACGTTATCCCTTAAGTGGTATCATACTACTACCTTCCTAAAATTCTGTATAAATTTTCTCAGATACCTTGAAGTGTACAGGGAGAGGTGGACATCGTGGTAGAATCGGTCAGGGGGTGATTCTACGTGTAAAAATAAATCGAAAAAAACAATCAAATTTTTTCGTTTGACGCCTCGTTTCCGAGAAAATCGAAATTAAAGATCCGCCAGGATTGCGTGCTTTAATATACGCTGGAAGTAGAATTGGTTGGCCATGATCAGACGCGTCAAACGATTTCTATATTCAAACTCGATTTTCTCGAAAACGAAGCTTCGGATAAAAACATGTTATACCAAAATTTGTTCTTATTTTTTTTTATGCATTATCACCTCGTATCCGCTTGTACTACTATTTCCTGCCCACCCTATATTGTGACGAATGTTAGTGCACAGAAATTTTATTGGGATTATGGAAGACCTTAGTACATCAGGTAAGGGTTAAGGGAAGAATGTAAACAAATCAGACGTACCTCACGATTAAGTGGTTTAGCCAAGGTGATGACGCCAGTTCGTGGATTTACGACGAAATGGTCTGTGAGTTGTATACCATATTTCACTGGTGATCCTTCGGGATCGTGGCCCTTAAGGAAGAATACTTCTGTACCGACTTTGGTTGATTCAGATAGAGCTAAGCCCGTAGGGTATCCTCCACTTTCTAGGACTGGTGGCTCGTTTACATTGTTCGCACCTGAAACAACAAACCATTCTGGTCTTCAGAAGCCGAAATCTCAAATACACATTATCCACACTAAGTTGGGAGCAGGGTTCGAAAAAGTTCCAGAACTTTTTTATCAGTTACATTGAAATTTATTACATGTGGTACTTTTCAAAAAAAGTTCTCATATTATAATTTCCAATGAGAACAGATATATGGGAACATATATTTTCTTAATTAATGTAAACAATGTTCTCAAACATAATATAATTTTAAATAATATTTGGTACTTTTTATAAAGGGATCGTGTTATAAGAATATTAAATGATTATTCTGATTAAATTCTAAATTGATATTTGAAATGTAAATTTCCGTATCTTCATGAGTTAGTTATTCATCGTGTACTTGCTACTCTAGGAAATCGTTTTGTTACTATATCTAGAAAATGTTTTTCTGGTGAAATTAAATTAATTTTCTTTATTCATTATTTTTAATAAAACTATAATACTGACATATGTTTTGATGTTGATATCGATTCTTTAATTTGTAAGTAATACTACATAATATCGTTAAATATATCTAGCATATAATAATTCGGAGTTTTATTTATTTTATAAGGACATTTTTAATAGAAGTTTTCAGAAAAATTGTTTCCATGGAACTTTCAATGTACTAATTCTATAATATCTGTTCTACAAGAATATTTTTTGATAAAATTCTCAAGAGATAACAATTCTTTTCGTAAAAATTCCACAGGAGCGTATAGTTTGTTGATCGAAACGTATAATTTCGAACAGATTTATTTTTAAAACGGAAAGTACCTGTTTATTTCGAGCCTTGGATGAAAGTGTTCTATAACAGCAAGTTCATTTACATTTTCGACATTGAGAACGTAAGATTAACTTTCTCTGGATCATGAACGAGATATCTCGCGACCCGGTACTGACCGATTAACGCGTTTGACGATAAATCTCGCTACCTAGCACCAATATTTTGACACTATAGACGAATATATTTTTAAATCATTCTACTCCTATGGCTAAAAGGAATAAATAAATGCAGTTTTTAATAATTTATTGAAATTAATTTTATTTACTTCCTACATGATATAACTCAAAACATGTTGTTACGCATTAAGCAACATTACACATCTGACGAAAATACCGTGTTCGCTTACGTTCACCGTTTTCTTTGTATACGTCGCAGTATTGTTGCAAGGAAGCATCGAGATTTCAATCGAAGTGGATGTTTTTGACTACACTTTCTTCCTGCTCATAACATACTATAAGCGGCATAAGAAAGTATAGAAGAACATTGGAAACATACCCGCCTTGGGTAAGATGAGATAAAACACAAAATATTTCGCCTATAACGTCAAAACACTGGTGCTACGTGGCGAAATTCATCGTCGAAAGCGTTAATTGGCTAGTATCGGGTCGTGAGATATCTCGTCAAAAGCGTTGATAAGCCAGTACAGGGTCGCGAAATATCTCGTCCATGGTAACGAAAGGGTTAAATACAGGGTGTCTTGGTATTGATGGTACAACCGTGGAGGGGGTGATTCTACATGAGAAAATATGGAATAAAATAAGAAAGCTTCGTTTCCGAGAAAAACAAGTTTGAAAGTGCAGCGAATACGCATGTAATGCCGGATCCACACTGGTGTACGCGAACAGCTCGCGAGCTGTTCGCCGGCTGCAGTGTGCAGACATTAGCGAACATCAAAGGATCTGTTCGCGAGCTGAATGTCTATATGGACGAACATAGTTCGATTTTACAGGGTGTTTCGTTTATTTGAAAACATAAGTTTCTCAGGTTCTTAAGTTACCGAAATAAAGAAACATAAAATGTATATTTATATCCTTATCCGCCTGTTAAGGGCATGTTTTGGAATTAAATAACTACGAAAGTATCAAACAGAACTCAACGAAATTATTACAGTCTCTAGAATTGCACAGTATTAACTAAAGTAAATGAGACTCAAAACTTCAAAATAAATGACAAGAAGGTCGATCTCTGTTTACAGTGTGCAGCTGATAGCCGACAACCAGATACTACCATTGTCTACTTAAGAAGCTACGAATTTTTGATAGAATTTTTAATTTTTTGTAACAGTAAATAAAATAATGTGAAATGTCATTGAATTCGTTTTGGAAAATGCTATCGTATTATGACAAAAAAGATATATGATTCCATTTAAAAAAATTAATTTGACTTTAAAATTTTCCTCCCCATCATTTGCGTCCTGAAAAAATTATACCATATGATTGTTTCCTTCATACGGAACAATTTTTGTAAACAAATTTTTTTCGTAACTTTAGTGCATCACGAGATATTTCTGTTTTTAGAGAAACGAAACTCCCTGTATAGGGGAGTTTGGAACAAAATTAATGACTCCTAAACTAATACATTTTCAATCTAAGACCCTTAACACTTTTTTAAAGAGCACATGAAGATATATCAGTTGACGAAAAAAACACAATTTTATTAAAAACTTTTAAATAATTTCAATTTTTTACTAAATAAAATGTTACTAATAATCTCTCTTGGGAAGAAATCGCTATTCGAAAATTCGTATTCTTCTTTGCTATTTTCGGTCCATTTATACTGAGTAATTTTTCACAGTCCTTATATGACATTCTCGCAAAATTTCTGAATCCTTTTCAGCTTTTTAATAAATCATTTGCTAAACATATTCCACCAGAAATGCGTCTTGTTTTGAAAATTTCTCTTTTCCAGCATTGTCGCTTTCTTTTTATCTCAACACTATCTTCTTGTATTACTAAACATGCTGCTGATACAAGTAAAAGATTTTCTTCAGACATATTTTATAATTTTCGTGTGTGCACCGAACAAGGTCTATAACGAACTGCCCGCAATCTCTAAGCGAATAAACAGCACTATGGATGGGATGCAGTTTCTGTTGACGAGCAACTGGCGAACAGTCCTACTCAATGTGAACCCGGCATAATTCTTATGCATGAAATGACTTATTTTCTCATGTAAAATCACCTTCTCCAAGGTTGTACCAGCAGTATCGGGACACCCTGTATATGTTCGCTTGAAACCGATTGAATCCGACTGTATTGCAAGTTCGTCGAACGCTGAACGTTAAATGAAGTGTCGTCGTCTATTAAATGCAAGAAGAATAAACGAAATTAAATAGCACAAATGTTAATTCAGAAGCGAACGTCGTAGTCTAGTACGACGCGCAACGGTGCCCGTCGATTGAAAATTCATAAAAACGTCGATGCGTCAAAGTACATCATTGACGTTAATTAAGGCGTCCCGCCTTTCCAGGACGTTGATCGTTTCACATCCGATCACAGATGATCTATCACATCGACTTCGGTGATTAACAGCGCGTAAAGCATAATGGATTATGATTGATTCATGCATGCCATCGACACCAATTTTTATGAGTCGGTACACACGGATATGTCGACAATCATTGTTGTTTGAGGAATTCGGGGCTTATCGGTCCAGTAATCTTCATTTATAATGTTCAAGCGACATTGAATAATGGGATTAAAATTAGAAGGATTTCGAATTTATTCTTTTCACAATCAAACCGGTGTGTAAACAAATATGTATATAGTTTCTTCCTGTGTATTTTTAATATTATTTAACTTAACGTTCATGAAAATTGTATATAAATATTTGTACAACAGCACTTATCTCATACTTGTGACATATTGTATATGTATATGTGAATAATGTTTAAGTTGGTGTTATCATACATAATTTATAGCACTGTGTTTCATATTGATTAATATGTAATTTATATGAGATTGTATTCGAATTAGGAATTATAAGTATTCTATATAAAAATATACTGTTGTTAATGAAGGGAAGTACAAAATTGTATACATCACTATTCATCTGAATTTCAAAAGTCGACCAATATCTTTTTATAGAAACTTATTATATGTCCTTGTCATAATTATTACATGTTGCAACCTACTGTACATAAACTGTGTTAGTTTTTCATGTAAAATTTGCGTACACTTCGTTCCGTTCTGGTATTAAAATATTTGTTATTATAATAATTATTAGTTATGAGAAGACTTAAAAATAGTTCCAGTTCTATGTAGTAATGGCACGTTCCTTGGCACGTTCAATAGTTTTTGTTTTTCTCTGTAGTTTAAAATATTCAGACACTTTCTATGAGGTTTTTTAATCACATTTTATACTTTATTCTTATATCTCATATTGCAATATACATATGTAGCAATGATTCCTGCGTCTCATTGAGATTTTCCAGATTTAGATAAGGAAATTTCGTTCTGTTAATTTTATTTTCGATTGATGGAAAGAAATAAAAATGATAACGATTTTTTATCGTTTTTTTAACACGTTATATTTACAAAGAGTAATAGCTTTTGTTCATGTTTTTAATGTGTACTTAATTTTCAGTTCAATAGGTTAATATAACATAAAGCACATTCGCCAAGATTTTGATTAATGTTTGCAATGAATAATTCTGAATTTAATATTACTTAAACAAATGAAATATGTTATTCTCATAGCATGAGTGGATATTTTCGTGACTAGCTGTGTAACTACGCGATACGTTTGCCCTTTATTTTATACCAAATTAAATTTTAGATATTCTTGATCTGAAATCTTTATTGCAGATATTCTAATGTCAGGATAATCAGATTATTATAAAGCTATATATTATTTTTTAAGTGAAATGTGGCTGTACATTTTACAATAATTTGAATACGTTATTTTGACATTATACAATCGATAAATTACTTTTATTATGCCCGCTATAAAATAGAGTCGCATGACCGCACAACCGCTTTTGATTCCAAGACCATTTGATTAAGGTTTATCATTTGATTATGGTTTTATATTGGCTTTGTATTAAGTAACAAAGAATACGATATGAATGCAAAGTCAATTATTACTTACGGACGTGCCTATCAAATGCTAGAATTTCATTACTTTGTGCAGAATGTAGTTTACGTTTTATGAACACTGTTGTTATTTGTACTCCGCATGATTTCTGAAGAAAGTTGCAATTACTTTTGTACCCTATAAAATGTACCTAGTCAGCCAAATTCCGCCAACATGGCGCAAGATTAATGCAACACAACCGTGGTTGGTCTACCCATCTGTTTCTGCAACCAAGCGCAATATTTGCAGCAGAGCCTGCTAGCAACAGATGTTTATCAAATGCCACCATCTAGCGACAATTTTAGTGACTCGCTAGTCAATCTGCAATTTCTACAATTTCAATTTCCACGATAGAGGGCGCGCATATACAATTATACATTTAAGTGAGCTGTAGGTTTAAAGAAGACTAAAAGCGAATATTTTAATTATAATACATACATTCTAGTAAAAATTGCTAAAAATTCGAATAAATACATTTCTATTTGTCCTATAAAGTAATGAAAAATAGTCGCTTTCATTGCTCTGTAAACTGTATATGCGCGTCCTCTATCATTGTAACTGAAATGGCAGAAGTTGCAGTTACTAATATTGTCGTTAGATGGTGTAATAGATATTTGATGAAAATCTGCTGCCTGGATTTTCTGGCATGGCCAGGTTTTGTTGACTGGTTGACTTCTTAGAAAGAAACACAAGCTAATTTGCAGTGGTGTTGTATTTAGTTTCATGGAATTCTGCCTACACGTTGTTCCTTACACGACGTGTCAAAATATTTATAATGAAAATATACTTTTATCTTTAATGTCCTTCGAGTTAGGGAAGTAAATAATGTTTCCACCCCGAACTTTGAAGTGGATTATCACTTTAACACGAATACAAATCGCTAAACAACAGCGTTATCCCTCTATCTTTTTAAGTTTAACCCTCGTGGTATTAATAATTACTTTCTTGAGTACTACTCCACTGCTGCTCGTCTCTCAGCTTCTGTTAATTATCGCTTAATTGACAATTACTTGAGTTACAATAGTGTTACTAAATTCGTATTCAAACAGTTGTTCCTAGGTGGGTATACAATTCGTTAAAGTCCACATATATCACTTACTGTAATTACAGTCAAGTAAATACTTATTGCAATAAACTGAAGCAATATATACGGTCCCGAACAAAAATACTGGAACAGCTAACTGTTAATTATATAGCTGCATATTAATGTGAGAAAGAAAATGATATCTGCCTAATTTCTTTAAAAAAATATGATTATTTTGTCTATAATTTTAGAATGATACACATATTAACTGATCGTAATCCAGCGGTATAATACTAGAAATATACTAGTATCGACACACTTGCAACTTAATACTCGTATAATATTAATTAATTAATTTATTTATTTGTGTAGTTCGTTACAGACATAATAATTATAATTTTTAAAGAAATTAATCCTGTCCCATTTTGTTCTTTACATTTATAGACAACTATACATATCATTAAAAGTTAGATATGCCAATACTTTTATTTCAGACTTGTATACATGGAGGAGAAAAGTGGATATAGATTCGAAATCAGCGCTTCAAAATCTGTAAAAACGACCTGTTACCTGTTATAAATAAAATGGGCGATGTGCACCTTATTAAACGCCATTCAAACAAAAAGTATACTGAGTTTCAGCGAGAAATTAAAATTCATTCTTTAAATTTATTTGCAGGTCAGTATTAAACAGTTTTAACACTGTTATCTTAACACTTTAACGTTATGTTATTCAGTTCGATGAGGACTATAATAATGGCAAAACATAAATACCATAATCCATTTAAAAAATGTTGAGCATTTCTACTTTTCACCGTAGCAATTACCCCCAACAATTTATTGTATACTAAAAGATTAGTCTCCTTGGACCATTTAATTAACACTAGAACTACCGAGCCCTAAACGCGACTTAGACTTATCCATTTATGATAACAGCAAGATTGAATTTGCTCAGGTTTAATATGATTTTTATGGTAACTTGTACTCCAAAGAAGAGATATATTAAAAAATTTCTCGTGAAAACGTTTTCATAGTTTCATTAATCGTGAAGGAAAAAATCATCCACCAGTCATTTTGACTGTTTCGGTAGTTCTAGTGTTAAAAAAAAAGTCGATATCTTTGTTAGATCTAAGAAAATAGTTTGTAAATAGTGTGTACTATGTACTTGAGGTTCCATGTTTTGAGCATAACATTCTATCTTTTGAACGTTTTAAATTGTTCGAATAATTATGAATCGAATCAAGATTAGGCACATGTTACATTCCATATTTTTTCATAATTTGTAATTATAGTGATAAATGGATTTTACGAATTTATGAAAAAATGGGTAGCATTGTCTACAGTTGATATAGTAGGAAAATGAAAAGAATTTAAGAACAGCTATGTACACACTATTCTCATCTTTTTAAAATTATTAAGGAAAGAAAAACATTTTCATTTGACACCTGCCTGTTGCAATTGATGCTGAAAATTCGTATTTTCCGTAAAGATACTCAATCTACTTATAATAAAGTGTCTGTAACCTATCTTTGTATATATTTTTCTTCCTTTATAGAACTGATTCCCCTACTTTGTGGAGAACAATCTAGATCAGTTTGTGCAGAGCGTACTTTCAGAGATTATACTATATGGTAGGAATGCAGACGTTTGTGACAAATGTACATCTGCGTCCGCGGGAAGTCGTCGCACTTTTGTTGTTAGCTAAGACCGTTGATATTGAAAAATCCTAAACTGTGTTGCGTTAAATCCTCTTGCGAGGTTATCGAAGGCTTTTCTAAATCATAGTTTATCGTTCGGTATATGGCGTAAGACGAAATTCTGACGGATGTCGTTATACCGTGCACGAAACACAATTGCCAAGTTTCTGGCACTTCCTTTCTCCAATCTTTCTCTACATTTCCAGAAGCAGCTTTCTTTATAACATTGTTACAAAGGGGTCAAACTCGGAAAAAAGATGGACGGAAGGAAAGAAAGTTTCGGTCTCGCACGTACCTTCTCTCGAGCCGCTAATTTGTTGGGAATGAGGCAGCACTGTAAGTCTGAAAAGTCATAAAACTATTAGGAAGTTGGCAAAGTAGCTTCGTCATAGCGGTCTCGGCAGAACTTTTGAAAGCTGGCCAACCCGAACCAAACCTAATAAATACATCAAGCTTTAATGTCAAGGACGGTTGATTTCCCGAGTACGTACTATCTCGTGAAATTCTTAGCAACGTTGCCTTTCTTATTCAGACTTCTGTAGCCGAGAATCCATGAAAACCATAAAACAACCAGAATCTGCAACTTTACATCGAGCATGTGTGCTTTTCCGCATATGCTTCCGGTCGTTGTTGAACAATGTTGCAAGCGAACAAACTATAATCGTTAAAGCGTAACGCGCCTTTTGGATTCTTTCTCTCCCCAACTGCTGTAGATTCGTGCCTGTTATCTGGAATTTTTCTCAACGTCTACCACAGAACTGCGCAACTGTGCGACTCGATCATACTGTTCTCTAGGGAGTAATATATTCACGGGGTTTCTGCTTTTTATCCTTGTTGGTAATTAAGATTTTGTATTCCTTATTGCGTGTTATCTTTTGTTCCATTATCACTGAATTCTACTGTCACTAAAGCGTAACAATGAAATATATGTGAAAGCGGAATGACTAAATCGTATAGATAATCATTATTTATAGTAATATACAGGGTTACTTTATCTTTATTCGTACCATTCGATAAGGCCCCTAAAGAAAGCCCTCTGTGTCAATTTTCAAATCAGCACCCCGGCCACAAGAGTAGTTGGAGAGTGAGTACTTACAGTTTAATGAATTGTAAACCATTTATTCGGTTCTGCTTAACAACAAAATCATGAACATTCTACCTGATAGCTCACACGACTGTGAATTTTTTCCAAACTTTTGGCTGCAAACTCGATTTTCTTAAGATTTCAAAAATTTTTAATTGCTGATTTTATGTTGAAATTATCAGATGACTAAGTTTATATAACAATATAAATATGGTAATATGGTAATTATTTATAAGGGGGGCGACATCTCCGATTTCAATGACTTTGAGATATGTTGTCAAGGTCATCATATTACCGCCGCTCAACGTAGTTTCCGAAATAATTGGAAAAAACTGTTATGTCTGGGTTACAAATTCGGATATTGGGGAAAGGCGGAGCTTGTTGTAAGCATCCTAAAATTTTTTTGGAAATATCTAAAAAACTAAGGCCGAGCAGCGGTAAATGTATAGGTAAAAGTTGTTTAGAATAATGACATTGACAACATATTTCAGGGTCATTGAAATCAGAGAGGTCACATTTAATTAATGCGTACTATTATTCTACAATATTCAGCAGTAACGTTTCCCATCCACGAATTTGACGAAAAGTAGTTTTCACAGGGCATGGATTTTTCTAATAAATTTTAAGATTTTAGTTCAATGACTAAAATTGTAATGATTTACAAAACGAAAAATGTTACCACAGTTAGTGGAAATACACGACCGTTCGACAAGTATATCCTAACAACATCCGCAAGTTTTTCTTGGGACACCCAACATCTTATAAAAATATTCTGAATTTTTAATATACAACCAAGAACGTTTGTAATTCTAGAAATAATCTTTGACATGATATTTCGCTTTCACGGAATGCCTATTAAAATTTCATGCGGAACACAGAATAGAGACCGCAACGAATAGCTTAAAAACCCGACACAGCCGCCTCACCATCTTTCTCTCATTCGCTACTGCTTCCATAATTGATATCCGAAGAAGAAGCCCACGAACCAAATGGAATTATTGATACCCCGCTATTGCCCTTGCTGCGTTTCCTATACATATAGAACTAAACTAAGAAATATGAAATCCCAAAAATGAAGAAATCGATGAAGCCGATAATATTTATGGTTTTCATTTTTTATTTTTCCAATCTGATATGATACGACTTGTACCCACTTGAAAAGGTTGCTATAGCAGATAAAAAACACGCACGGACAATAACAGTTCGAAGTTTCGACTTGTAGGTATGTACTTATTTGAAGTCCTTTGCTTATTCGCAAACTTTATCCCCTTTAAAGGGAAGGGGGGGGGGGCACTTCACGCTTATGTAATTAGAAAAGTCCTTCAGATCCATGCAATTTAAGATCAAGAACTTTAAAATCGATGGCATAGTTTTTGAGATATTGAGCTGTTAAGACTTATGTGGGCCACCCTGTATATATATATAGGATGAATATTCCAGTGATAAATGATGAGTTATATGATTTTCATTATGATTATTATTAGTAATCATTAATGGAAGGTATGATTTATTATTGATGGGATGGAATGTGTTTCATTGCACAGAAAAAAATTGAGAGAAAATATGAAACAGCATATGTAATCAGGATACGTCAAAGAAGATAACAGGGTCATATAATGCAGTACAAATTAAATAGATGTTTAGGTTTTGAAAAAATGAGGACAATACGGCTAGGACAATTTCCAAACATCATCCATTGTCAATTGCCAGTTCTGCCGTAAGTTTGAAAAGACCAATCGCAATAGATCGCGTCGAAAACTCAAGAACGTAGTCTCGACAACGTGTTAGAAATTAACATCCTTGAAAACTGCCTTTTTTGACAAGTGTTAAAGTAAGAAATCAATAAGCTATATTTAAAATGCTATGAGAGAAAATTTTCAAGTGATAATAACATCGTGGAATAAAGTTGGAATACTTAAAAAATATAGAGACATGCAGAGAAACTTTTGACTATTTCGATCTGACAAAGGAAAAGTCTGGTTTTGTTTACATAACTAGTCGTATATAGAAACAAGCAATCAGCCGTTTCTAACTCGAAATCTGAGCGGGCGGTTTTACGAGCGACTGAAGCGGCCGATAATAACAGAGTTGGCCTATAAGCGTGTACGTGGTTTATGTAAAGAGCGGATCATAAACGATAAGCGGGGCAATAAAAACGGCTTTGCGCCGTGAAAAGTCCACCCTATATTCCGTATCGCACTCGCGAGCGAACGTTATTGTGGGGATACCGGAAACAGAGGGTGTAACCAATCAGACTTGATTTCCTCGTGGCTAATTATTCACTATTACATTTCAATTAATACAATTTTTTCATGCTTCTGCTACTAGTACTTGCACAGATCACCAAGGTTGTGCGAACACGTAAACAGAATGAATTTATTTTGTAATCTGTATATTGCGGATCTTTATGCAATATAACAAGTGTTTCTGCACTGATTGCGAGCAGCAAAGAATAAATGGAAATGTATTTCCCCCCTTAACAGTCGTGATACATGAAAAATAATGGGACAGTGATTTCTAATTACCCTCATGTATGTACCGTTTCTTTGATCTATTCATTTTCTTTTTATAAATGCATCAAACTTGGAGTCTAGTGATTCGTAATACAACAAAACTGAAACTGATTGCAGATTTATTCACATGAAACTTTATTAGCTTGACATTGATGTATTTAATAATTGGGTATTTATTTAATAGGGAATTTTTCACAGATTTCAATGACCTTGAAATATATTGTTGGGGACATAATTCTGAACAACTTTTTCCTATATATGATACCACCGGATGAGCTTCGTTTCCGAGATATTTGCAAAAAATTGTTGCTACTGCACAGAGTCCGTTTTATAACCTACAACACGACATACATACATACATACATACATTCTTGTCATCACAAGTTACGGTCCTGTACCAATTGTTGTTTCTACGCGATGATGTGGGATGGGAAAATAAGAAATACAATATATTGGCTTGAGTTATCACCTACATTTAACTAGTTACGCATCCTTAATAGTTTCTCAATATTGCCGTGGGAAGCAGTGATGAGATATTGTGCGGGTTTTTTGCGTATGCGCGTCCAGTGCAGTAACGTATTTATATTGTAGCGAAAGGCGAAAATAATAGGGTACTATTACTGACGGGAAAGAGTCCAAGACGAGACGACGAGACAAGCATGCTACGAATTTTTCGTAAGTTACTATTAATATTTGATTGACATACACATTTTATACATTAATTTTTCAAAATCAAATAAGGTACCCCATTTTAGCCAAACTTTTACTTCACTGACGCTAAAATCGTCGCGCATGCGCGAAAAAACCCGCACAATATCTCATCACTGGTGGGAACACGCATTCGTCGCAGCCATACGTATTCTGTATGCCTCACAAGAAGTCACTTGGCAGGAATTCGGCAGAAATGCGGCTCTAAGCCGTCCCATTGTCTAAAGGGAAAATTTAGTCATTTAATTTAGAAATTTAATCTAAATTCAGTCAATCATCCGGCGGTAACATACAGGAAAAAGTTGTTCAGAATGATGACCTTAATGACATATTTCAAGGTCATTGAAGTCGATGAGGAATCCCCTATTGTAAATAATTATTAATAATTGATTGCTGCTATTCGTTTGAAGACATTTTGGCTTTGTAATTTATAGGGGAAAAGTGTAATAGGAATGAGTTAAGCACGTATAGCAAGAATGTATTAAACTGTATGTGCGTGCGCGTGTCCATGTGTATGTATGGAGCAAAAATACGAATGACGAACCAAAAGCATGAACCAATCTATTATTCTCCTTTTATTATTAAGATTTAGGATTAAGATTTAGTTTAAGCTTCGCGAGTCGATGATTATTATGTATTAGGTATTGCATATTAAATGTCCAAGTTGTAACAGTAACGTCACACAAACAACTTTTCCCTAAATAAATCTTATTCGCTAAAGCAAGCATCATTGTAATCAATATATTCTGTCAACGAATTACAAGTTTTTTGATTATATTACGGGAAAAATGAACATTTTTTTCTATCGTCACGTTCTTCATTTGCAAAACTGTTATATCCAGTTTTTAATTTTTTTTACCATTGATGAAAAGTGCGTTCATTTACCACCAGATTTTTTTAAAACATTGCATAATGCTTCCGTGAATCTGTTTATGTTTCCACTATATAAAAAGCATACACGACAATCACATTGAGTGACATTAAAATAAATTTGATTTGAAAGTAAAATAGCAATGTCTAAATAAAAACTGTAGATAGGACTTGGAAGATTGGCTTTGTACCTTAAAATGTTATACATACAATAATAAACCTGTGGGTTATAACAGTAAAACAGTCTTGATGAAAATGCTTCTTATAATTCGTGTTTGAAAATATGCACAACTTAATAATTATTATAGAAAACAAATAGTGTTAAATCTTTTTTTTTTAATGTAGAAATAATAACGTTTACGAGCATGCACTATGAATTTTCGAAAATAATTTTCACTTGTAAAATTCAGTGAAATGCATATTCGATTTGGACGTTTTCTTCATTTCTTTAGAAAGAGTTATACCGTGAATTACGGTCTCCGGAACTGGTTTTATAGACTTCGTTCTACCGTTTTTCCTCATTGGCACCGTTCGCTGTAGAAACTTTAATACTTGATGGTATGTAATGTCAGAGTTTTTCATTTGCCATTAAAGTAACTCATTTCGAGGTTCCGAGTCAAAGGGAATATTCATTTTCTTGCGCCTCAATCTGTTTCACAAGGATGCAATATTCTCGTCCTGTTTTGCGTCCCATGGACATCGCCTCCTTTACTTGCAGCTTCCTTATTTACTGAAGCTTATGTCAATTTAAACATACCCATTAGTTACTCGGTTTCGGTAACGCTAAATAAGATAAACGTGCAACTTCAAATCACACAATATGTTTTAAAAGTAGATTATTATTCTACTATCTCTTTTCAGTTGCTAAATTACTTCAGATTTTTCAAATTCTGACAAAACTTTCTTTCATTAAACTTTGATGTTATTATAACTTTGAAATATAGTGAATTTTATGTATTAAACATACAGTAATACAATAGCTTTGTTGTTAAGTGAAGTAAGGCACGAATATCATAATACTGGTTACAGTTCAAATTCGTGTACAGGGTGTATAAAAATTATATTTGACGATCATCATAGCGTGATTCTACACCTCCGGATCGGTGGAGATCTGTGAAAAAATGCGCTGCAAAATTCATTTTGACCTAGAAAATTAAGGTCAAAGTATCGACTTTGAGTGATGAGTACTATACGATGCAATAAAAGAAAATTTTTCGACACTTTGACCTTGATTTCCAAGGTGAAGGTGAATTTTGCAAGGTGAATTTTTTTTTTAACAGATTTGCACCGATCCAGAGGTGCAGAATCACGCCTATGGTGGTCGTGACATATCATTTTTATACACCCTGTACATACAGTATAATTTCTTTTATTATTGTTAGATCATAGATCTTTAAGCAAAATAAAAATTTTCTGTATCAATTGCATGAAGAGAGAAACAAATAGGAATTTATTTCTATATTCGCTAATTTTTATAAGTTGAAAATAATATATCCATGTCCTTAAATTGTTTTAATTTTTAAACTTTTCTAAATTTTGTTTACACATTTTTGTTATAAAAGCAGAGAATCCGCAATGTACATGTTACGATATAATCCAAATTTTTGTTCATGTACATGTACAATCTTCCATTTCAATAAAAATCATTTTCATTGAAGATAATATTACTGTAAACGTAATTTATCTTACGGCTATACTTATTCAAGTATTTATACTTGTTAGTGTGTGGCTGAAAGTCTTTCTTAATTTTCTTTTTTTCCGATAAATAGGGTCTTATAGAAGGGGTGTCCAACTAGATTTGTCTCGAATATACACCATTTTTTTATTTATAGTCAAAAGAACATTTTTTCTTAAGGCTTCCTTAATAAGTATAAAGATATGTTATTATAGCCTATAAGTCAAATCATTAATTCAAATCATTCATTTAAATGATCGTGTATGCGTAAAGTTATACCGTTCCATGAATAAAGTATCTTCCTTCTAAGCATATTGTAATTAAACATTGATAGAATTTAAAGATTTATTCGAAACAGAAATTAGAACAAGAAGTATGTAGAAAGTTAAATGCATATACATATACTGTCCACAAGAAATAATGAAATAATACTTATTTGTAAGATTTTAAGCGTTATTGATTTTGGACCGCAAAAATATGAAAATCGACCACTGTGCGACGTGTGGTGAGACCAACAATAAGTACTAAAAATCCATCTGTTTGTTTTGCATCCGGTACCCTGCAGGCCACCGCCTCAAGCGTCTTCGTCCCTTTAAGCAGTCAAGTGAACGATAGCTGTAGATTTGTAAAGTGATAGTTGAAGCCAGTTAGACACTTGGGTTTCACTTGGGTGCTACGTGCACTGAAGCTTTTCGGTTATCTCGTGGGTGGTTTCCTTGAGCCAAGGCTTGATAGCCAGAGCCAATTGAAGCTGCATACGTTGTTGAAGCGGCGCATCGGGACTCTAGCACCTATCGGTTGACCTGAAAGGCAAGCTACCCCGTGGTATGGAACTACCATTGCCACGATGATAGTTCAAACCTCTCACTGGCTAGGCAGGCGAGGGGGAGCCTCTTCGTTTGTGGCTCGGGTGGCATCTCTGGGGACACCGAAGCTCCGACCCAGAAACGCATACTAAAACCCAGCCAGTAGTATCATTTTGGGAATGGTTTTCCCATCGTGGGGCTATGTGCAAACCTGCTTTCACACATAAGCATTTCGTTTCCTTGGTATCTGTGAACCAGTTAAAGTACTTGGGGCTCGCCACTTTCCGTGTTGCACATAGTGCAACCCCTGAAGGTAACACATATGCTAGGTGAAGTTAAATATTCACACGCACACATTCCGTAAGACATAATACACATACGGAACGAGTTATAGGTTCGATGTACCATCAGACGTTTGCTAACATTGTCCGCATAGCGTGCACGCTCCGACGTTGTGAGTGATACTCAATTAGTTTGGCTTTTATCGATAATTACAGAACTCTGTCGCTTACGCGTCTCACTTAGTAGCTCGGCCTAGGATCGTTAATAGGCGCTGTCGTCTTATAACTCATTCCAAAGTTAATCACTCATTCCAGTTACTAGTACGGAAATCATGGGAATGGCATGATAGAAAATATTCAATACAGTTACTCTATGGACACGTTTCGTTTCAAAGAAAATGGACATTAATCACATTGCCAACTGAAGGAACAATTTTGTAGATGTCTTAAATTTTATAAGGGGTCAAACATATATACAGTGACTCCCATTAATATTCGGACACTCTTAAAAATACGATAACTTTTTTAATATTGGACTTGAATTTATTTGAGAAGTTAGAAGAATTTGATCATATATATATATAGTATGTTCGTCGTTGAAGGACATTCAAGGCTATTCGTTGCTATTCTAAAAAGACGACTCTATTATAACAATATAACAATTTATTCTATTTATAATGATAGTTCCATTTTATATGATTAAACTATTGTATAATTCCGTTTCCACCAAGATCTCTAGACATACCACGTTTTGAACCTTTATTCATTGGTTTTATAAAATAATAAGTGTATCAGAAGAGGAAAGAAAAGTTCACATTTCAGTCCGATTGTTCATAAAAATATCATAAAAGTCAACGTGCTACTCGAAAATATATTGTCACGATCGTAAGATTCACGATCTCAAAAATTAAAACGGTGAACTGTGATGTAAAGGTCTGACAAGTCCTTTGAGAACTTATGTTTTGTTCCTAGTATTTTTATTATTATAAATGTACAATGAGTTCTCTGTAAACGAACAGTTTGGTCATCGAATAACTTCGTGTTAATTTTTTAATAAACATACTTATTGTGCAGGATGGTCCAATAATTTTGACCACCTTGAATATTTTCGTTATTTGTAATAATATGGAAGACTGACACATACAAAATTTGTATGGTATAGAGGAGGAAATATTGAGTTGCATACATTTTTAGATGAGTTAAGACGTTTCGGAAATTTCAAAGTCACCTTGATTTCTTTAAATGGAATGACCTACCTTTTATATCGTAGATCGATAGAGTATCAAATTCAGCGAAAAAATGTCCGTCACATGTCCTAAACGTAATAATTAACGAGATATTATCGAAATAATTTTCAATGCGTAGGTACTATTGGAAGTTTACTATCTGGAAGCTAGTAAGTGATGTCCCTCAACTTGAATATGATGAGAACCTTCACACGGAAAATTATTTCGATAATATCTCGTTAACTGTTAGATTTAGGACATACGAAGGTCAATACATTTTATATCGTAGAATTTGATACACTATCCATTCATGATATAAAAGAATTTAAAGAATTCAAGGTGACCTTGAAGTCTCCGAGACATCTTCATCCACATAAAAAATGTTTTCATCACCCGGGTGATAGATTATGAAAGTAGAAATCTCAAGGTTTATTCTTGTGCTACTGTTTTAACACTAGAACTACCGGACGAGTCAAAATGACTTGTTCCTAATTTTTTCTTTTACAATTACTGAAATTGTAAAAATGTTTTCATCGGAAATTTTTTAATGAACCTCTTCATTGAAGTACATATTACAATAAAAGTGGTATGAAGTCTGAATGGGCACAGTCTTGTCACTGTTACAAAGCAATATACGTCAGTCGCATATATTGCTTTATTTATTGCTCTAGTTCTAGTGTTAAACGAAATGATTACAGTTTAATTTCGACGATTTTTTCGCAAATCGGAAGTTTAGTGTTTGAATACTTTTTGAAGCGACTGTATATTGTTCGGTACGTTCCTTACAGTCGGTATGCCATGATAATTGTTTTCCCGATTTCTCTGCCGAACAATATTATACTGACCAGTCCGCGGATGATCAGATAACCTGATAAGAAATAAGATTTCACGATTGCCCCTGTCCGGGAATCTTGAGTTACGAGCACATCCGTCAGCTTCCGGAAATTGAATTCGCTCGAAGTGAAAGTATAAAAATAAATCTTAAACACGGGAACTCGCAGTTTTGCTAGACAAATCTGGCCTGTTTGAAAAGTAAGACGGCGGTTGTTCGAAGCGGAAAAAAGCCGTTAGGAATCTATTTTGTCCGGAAGTTGCAGGCTTCCAATGGTCCTCGAAAAAAGGCGGTGGACGCACGGACGAGTATTTCAAAGGGCACGCCTGAGTTCGTTGATTTTTCTCAAAGAACAAACGAATCATTAGCTTGAACGGTATCGGCATCAAACGTGATGGGAATCCCTCTGACGAGCAATCGATTGAAAGGAAAACACGACACATGCTCGCGGGGGGGGGGGGGGGGGCTGAAAAATCGTTTTATCGAGTTTGGTAATGTAGTAGCTGACCGTTGTAACCGTATCGAAATCCTATTGACGCGCTCGAGGAATTGAAAGTGACGGTCCGATAAGTACAAAGTGCAAACAATTTACGCGATGTGAAGAGTTAACGGGCTTCCTTTGGCTGACAGCATTCTACCGTGGCCCCTGTTGACTGTGTCAACGCCGATTTCGACGTAACACAGATTTAACGAATAATAAGAACATGGAGTGCATAAAAAATACAAACGAACGTCAAATTTCAATGTTCGGGATTCGCGAAGTCAAGGAATTTAAAAAATTGTCGTTAATTTATGCAAGTCGCGGTATATATACCGTAGGACCAGCATGCTTCAGATGTAAATAGCTGAATTTAAGGCGATCCATATTCAACATTATTTATTTTACAAATTAATAGGAATTAATTTTAGCTATGTATATAGGTAACTGAGTAATAGTTTTAATATTAGAACAGTCGTATTTTTTCGAGGTTCTACTGTAATTGAATGGAAGATTTATAAAGGTTCTCTCATAGGTAAATGACAGTTCTTTTAAATTATTGAATAGTTTTTCTCTATTTCTTGTCGAATTGTTCATATTATCGTTTTAATATTCGATCGCAATGTAGCGCAAACTTAACACAATTCGATACAACTGCTGAAAATAATTCTAAATGTGGAGGGCTAACTTCTAGGAGGCCAGTGGCACACTGTGACGCATTTTCAATATCTTTAACGAAATATAAAGTGGAAAATTGATCTGTTCGAAAACACTTTACTATAGTAGCAACGTGATTATATCGATACTTCTAACAAGTATCAACAAGTAAAATCCAACAAGTAAGTGTGCTTATTGAAAGTTGATCATTAAACACAAGAATGGACTGGAGATTCTTTCACATGTGGAAAACTTTAAGCTTCCAACTGTCCAAGAGAAAAGAGTTGATTGAGGTATATTCCGACATAATATGTCATAATTAGATTCCCGATTTTAAAATGGGTGGATGTAATTTAAAATAGTGAATAAATTAAGACAATTTGGAAACATCGTCGTACTATTATCAACTTATTAAAATCGTTGAGAAAAGAAAGAACTTTGTAAGTATTTGGCTCTTGTTTGTTGCAATTGACGCTCCACAGTTTTATTTTGCATAAAGATCCGCAATCTAGTCATAATAAATGATAGTCTAAAAAGTATTTTTAGTTCAAAATCATTGATTAGTTTTTGACTAAGACAACTTATGCGAAAGTAGTTGTTCATCTTTAATTGATTTAAAAAATAAAGATAGGAACATACTGGATATTAGAGATGATTAGCAGTACAAGCGTAAACAAGCACAACAATCTTACCGATTACTGTAATTACCCAGTAAAATTTATTTAATAGAACAAAAACTGAGGAGTTAAGATTTGCCGTGTTAAATTAGTTTTTCAATCTATTTACATTTCACAGATCATAAACCAATTTAGCACACTAGTATATCTATCACCGCAGAAATGAAGTTTGATGTCTGGAGAAACAGTTAATAAATAAATAAATTAAATTAAAGGTTACAGCTTGACCAAAAAATGTTGATGGTTCAAAGGTAGACGTTCTATTTTGCAGTTCGAAACTCCGCGCTTTGTGTTTGAAATGTATGACCTCTGCATCGAGGTCTGCGACTCGAAATTCGAAGCGTGCAGTTCCAGATCACAGATTTCGTATTCGGAGCTCTAAGTTTTGGATTCGAAATTCCACACTCCGCCACGCTACACCGCGACGGAAATACCGTGAAGGCAAAATGCGGGTACGGAGCTCGACAACCGTAGTCATTGCGAAGGAAAATTCGTAAAAAGCGAGGCAAACCGAAAACATCGTAATGACTCTTTCCGAGCTGTCTGCCAACGAAGGAAATCGGATTTTCGGCGACATGTTCGCGCCGTCTTCGCCATCAAACAAAGTGCTCCAACGAGGCTCGAGCGTGAAAAGGACCGTGGAAAAAAAGAGGCGACAAGAGAAGTAAGGGTGAAACGAAACTTCGCGGGAAAGTAGACGACGAAACCTCCCCTTCGTATCGGCGTTGGCGGTCAGGGAATTATTTTAGACTTGTTAATGCAATTTCCTTAAAAGCTCGCGCGATACGTCAGCGCATAAATGCGCGTGCATTTACGTCACCGTGGCCGTCGCACGTAAGAATGTTCGTACCGTCTTTTGTTTTCTGCTTTGGTACCTGCTGAAACTACTACAATACAAGGAAAATGCGTAGCATAAAAATATGGTCATAATACATGTACATAGTACATGTAATATTGACATGGTAATAATGATATTCGACATGGAATATTTTCTTTGAAAATGTAACAGAGATTAGATACATAATCGACGTATTATAAAATCACCTAACGTCAGTTTTTAGATTAGAAACATAAATGGAAAAGTATGAGGAAAAATTAACGAGTCCCACAAAATAAAAAAAAAAAAGTGGAAACAATAAAGTAAGTACAGACCTTAAAAACTAATCTAAACTGAATCGTTCTATGAACTAATCTAAACTGAATCGTTCTATGAGACGTTGCTGTCAAAGAAACTGTATGTATAGTTTGCTTATACTGAAGTTAGACACTGAAACCGTAAAATAAATCGTAGTGCAAGGGGTTAACAAGACACTTAATATTTTTTAGTGCTATTTAATGCAAAGAAAAGATGTAGAGAAGACGTGTATAATTTTGTGTATCTCGTACTATTTTATATTATATTTCACATGATATATTTCTGTCCCTACATTTTTATGTCGAACAAACTTGTACTAAATAACTAAAGGATAAACTATCCTCCTGTCTGTTTCTTTTTTGTTTCTAAAACTACTTTAACGCACGCGAACGTAATCAAAGTTTTTCGTTCTGCAAGCGAGTCGGGAAAGAGCTAAAGAATACGAATAAATTCAAGTTTTCACATCGATAAATACCAAAATTATGCGGAAGTTCAAGCAGTGGCAAAAGAACGGGGTGGATGCTGCAGACAAACGTGTGTCTGGGGACTTTGGAGGAATTAGGTGGTAAAAAAGGGTCGAGAAGTAAACGGTCGGTGCGCAGGGGGGAGAATTCTGAGGTAGATAGAGAAGGAATCGAAGCTTAATGGGAATTCCCAGCAGTACGCGGATTTGCATGGCAAATGGGTAGTTAGTTAGTAAATATGATCATGGGATGCTCGGATTTTCTAATGCAATCATTACCCTATAAAGCCGCACATAAATGGCGAGCAACGAGTCGCAAAACAAATATTGCGACCATACTGCGAGTAAAATGTCAAAACGCAAATTCATAAATCAAATTTTACATGTAATAGATGAATGTTTGTAGGTGAACTTCTAAAAACAACAGTTAATTTTCAAAATAAACATTTTTTAAACGTGTTTGAATGTTTATAATTGTTTACAAAAAGTCATCATAACATTCGGGAAAATGCACAAAACCGTTTTGCGTAAATGTTATTTGTACAGTTTTACTATTAAAAAAAGACATTTTCAATTTTAAGAATCTCTTTCTGCTTCGTCTTTTTTCAAAATTAAACTTCTCAAAAAGTGAAGACGATGGGGAGAAAAACGGTTTCCAAATTCGTATGCACCGTTAAACAACGTATAAGAATTAATAAATAACTAATTCAATGTTAATACTAATTGAATGTTCTTTATTACAATGTGTGTTTGTTATCGCAGATTGAACAATAAATATTGAAAGTCGAAACATTAATAATGAAAAGGATATTAATTATCAGATTACTAATAAAACAATATTCGCAATAGAAATATAAAAATCTAATATGACAAACATCTGTATATTGTAAAATTGGACAATCTGAAACTTTATTTAATAGTGATATTACAAACTTACTTTAAATACTTATCAAAGTTGAAAAACATTTTTTTTTCCAGACTAGACTATACTTCTTTCCTCGTGCATAACACAAAAGTGGTGTTCAACGGAACAAACTCCAATATGCCCAAAGCTGGCTGTCATAGTTATCCAGCAAAGTTTCTATCGGTGGAAGCTAACTTTGACCACTCGGACGAATACATGCGCACGAACTCGGAATTTCCTATAGGAACTGTGAGCTGGTAGTGTAAGTTGTTAGGCATTGTACGCGTGGAGCCGTCGCAAATTGAGACAATTTCGGAATACTACTGTCTTGTCCACGTTGAACCTAAACACGATTATTTCATCGTTCGTTGCGGAGTACAGTGGTAATAGGATAACATAACGAACACTATTCACCAATACAATAAACTAAATTATAACGAGATTTCGAATGTGGTTAATTAACACATACGCTGCTAAATTAGAATGTAAGGACGATACTCGAAGCTACATATTTTTATTAGTGATTTGTCTTGAAAACGCAAACTATATTTATTACTTTTTGAATTTAGAAAATTTCCTCCTTTCAGTTTACAGAATCCCAACTCTCCCCCTCCCCTCCTTTAAGGTGTCCCAAAAATGTTGTACTTCTTTAAAAGCATGGTGATTCTTGAGCTTATTAAGCAGTTCTCAACGAAAAACACGGACCAATCAAAGAGTTGCTACAACGAACGAATTTCGGTTCGACTAATAGCAACGCCAATGTTCGCTGTAGCCGCGCTCTGATTGGTCCGTGTTTTTCGTCGATTAATCATTAACAAAACAGCGGAGATCATTTCCGCAAAGGAAAAAGTTACTTCAAATGACTCCAGTAACCTCACCTTTCAATGAAGTACGACATTTTTGGTACATCCTGTAGGTACACCGAAAATTAGCTACATTTTGCCCTAGAGCTCCTCCTTCAAATATATGACAGACGCCGCCTAGTTTAAAATTCGCAATACAGCTTCTTAACAAAAAGATTACTATTTACCTAAATATTTACCTATTGAAACAATTACTATGAAATTAGTATTAAATCAAGGTTTGACTACTATTAAATCAACAGATTTTAATTTTCAATTTGCTTTGAAATTAATCGATACGAAATCGATTTAAAAACCTTTATATTATAGGAGTGAGGCAAAATTTTATAAAAGAATTCTAAAATTATAATCACAATTAATTAGTCTTTACTAAAAACTGAAATCTATATCATAAAATTTTCGTCATGTGATTAAAACATTCTTCATCTGAATAAAAATTCCCCAAAATATTTGTTCTCAATATTTTAACATATCAACGAAAATTGTAATTGTAATCTTTATTTAGTTTCACATCGATTTTTATTAATTACTCTCTTTAAGTTGAAAATTAAATCTCCAACATTAAATCGTTCTGTCCATATAATTGCTAAAACATTGTTAAACAATATATCTGTTTAATTAATTAATAGCCATTTTTGTCGATCCTTATTTATAGTAATTGTTATAAGATGTCGAAAATAAATTTTTTAACTGAATGACTTTTTCGAAAATTTGAAAAAAATTGTATTATAATAAGAAACGTTTTTACATTAAATCTGTAACGATTTACACATATATGTATAGCGTGTTACGTGAAACGTATACCATGATCTGGTTTCACAAAACGCCCGTAAGCAGGTACACATCCAATTAAAGTGTAAGTTTAACGCGGTAGGGAGTTGCGTTGGAAAACTTTATTGGGATAGGTAGATCCCTGAATTTCGTATTAATTTTCATTCCAGTCTAGTGAATTTGCTTAAATAGGTTTGGTTCGGCGTGGAAGAAAAAATACCGTTCCATTGGCATGCTAATTATTGATGCTATTAAAGTAATCGCCAATTTGAATGAAATTGTGGCGGACTTTTAACGTGACAAAGGTTTTATTTTTGAGCACGAAATTTCACACTTCCCAGTGCGTACCGCATGAACCGAGCTCGGGTGCAAGCAATAAAATTGACGATTGCCATTTTTCGGTCGGTGTGGACGGAGTACTGGCTATTTATTCGTTTTCCGGAAAGGACTTTCCCTCCCCGTCACTGAAACACATAGAAATTTTGTTTGCCCCCTGTTTTCAAACAATTTCAACTCGTCCATGAGAACGAAACGGCAGAAACCGTTAGACCGCCATTTTAGACACACAAATCGAAGAAACCGATAAAATTTCGTTTAAATGTTTCGGATTTCAACAAAATTCAGCTTTCTTTGTATTGCGTATATTTTATCTCTGCTTTTCGTATTACAATGTTTTTTCTGGCTTATTAGATAGTGTTTAATGTAATTAATATTACTTATTAGTTATTCATAATATTATTTTATGCTGCTTTGTTATCATTCAGCAAAATCGGTTGTCAAGGCATTCCAGGTTGAAGCCAGTCATGTCTTCAACAATCTTATTGTTGGTGTTCAAATTATCGTAAAAATGTAAACAATCTGCTGGAATGAGAAGTCTCATTTGTTGTCAATTTTTAAGTTTTGCCTCTAATATGGTTAGACATTTGGCTAGAATAAAAACATTACATTACAAAGAAACAAACAAACGTTACATACATTACAAACATTACATTTTCCGTATGTAAATGCGGAAAAGTATGCAAGATATTATGAGACTATCAAAAAGGAACTATGGATTTGTAGTTTTAATAATTTTATGATATAATAATTTAATCTATGGGTTTGAAATTTTTCACACAATGAAGATAATAAAATTCTGAGACCGGTACTGTGTTCAATTAATTTTTTACAATTTAGAGGGTTGTTAGAGTTCTGTGTAATAGAGCCCAATTCGACATTCGATTCAACCCTCTCGTAACACGGTGCAATAATGGTAACAATTTATTCATAATACGGTTTCCATATAGCACGATTTAATAGACTTTGACAACCGTCGTATAACCCTCCCCATTCCCCTACTTTACATTACTTTAAAGTTTTATTTAATACGATTTTGTATTCTCGGAAACATTCGAGAAAACGTATTTTATTGAGGCATTTGAAAATTTTATGATAATTTACTCAGACAAAATTTCTGGCGGAAATTCTTCATAAAAAATCAGATTCTCAAAATTTTCATTGTATCTTGTTTATAACATTTACATTTCTTCAGGGTCTGGTAGAATTAGTTTCCTTAAAGTTTGTTAGAAATTTCTTTTAATCACAGAATAATAATATTTTCTTACTACCATATCAATATGAAATTGTAATTGCACCATTCATACTTACGTGACTAGAACACTGAATGTCATTATTAAAATTTGCGAATACTACGTGATCGCGTGAGCTCCAATTGTATAAAATAAATTTGGAACACGAATACCTTATACACTTATTTACATATACGAACATTGTTTTACGAATATTTAGCTTTTAGTGGTTACTTAAAGTAGATTATAATCTCCTTTTTCGTCGACGGACAGAAGGACTGAAATAACATATACGAATGACATGAAAAATTCTCTTCGCGAGATTTATTATTAAGTTGTACCTAATCGAAGGTAGAATTGACACGAAGACTGTAATTTGAATTCCTTAAGTTCCACGTCTCTCTCTCTAAACCAATAAACGATGGATTACAACTTCATAATGGAAAAACTTTCCAGTTGTAAGCAGACAGTTTATTTTCGCAAAATCAATAAACGTGACTTCTATTTTTCTTCAAGTGAACAGTGATAAATCGGTTCGTCGAGACTAATTAGACTAGGAATGTTTATTTTATAAGTTAATTTACAAGATAAAATATTCAAAACAAAGCTCCAGTCAAGAGTTCATTCATACGTATAATACAAAGTTGATAACGTAACCACAGTAATATAAGTGAGAAATATAAAATTTTTTAGGGATACGAAAATATTTTCCAGCTCCAAATTATTTACACAATTTGATTTTGCTTTTATTGGAAATGTCTTTATACGTATATGTACGCTTTTCTAATAAATGACACACATTATCCCGTATACAGGGTGTTAAAAAAAATCATTTAATATTTATATGGTACATAGAACACACTACGCTCAGTAAAAAAGCCTTAGTAAACATAGATCGAAAGATCAACCGTTTCTGAGATATAAACATTTCTGTTTGCTAACATCATGATTCATTTACTAGTGGCCTTTTGATATTTACTAATAAGATCCACAATCGCTGATACACAACTAACTGATTCCGGATAAAATCTACTGTCGGAACTTGAATGAGGACATTCAAAACCCGGTTTATAAACACTGAAGTAAGCATCTCATGCAATGGAAGTAAGTTGATCATAATGCTAGCAAATAAAAATGTTCATATCTCAGTACCGGTTGATCTTTTGACGTATGCTTACTAAGGCTTTTTTACTCAGCACAGTGTGTTCTATATACCATATAAATATTTAATGGTTTTTTGTGAACACCCTGTATACTTTATTTGTATAATAAAGGTACAGCTCTGAATAACGATACACTGTATTCGCGCATTCTGTATTTAGTGTGTAAATAACAATGGCGAATAAGACTGTAAGACTTTATGTGAGACTGTACTGTGTTACGATGCGCTCAAGCTAGATGCTTTTACCGGACACACGACGATCTTGACTTTACACCCCCGCCTGGACCCTTTTGTTCTTGGGGAAAACCGCGTTTGTTATTGTATCATGTGGCTGATTAAAACACGATTAAGAATGTCATGGCGAAAGAGTTTGTGAAATGTTCTGTGCGTGCAGTCAGCAAGAAGAGAAGATACGTGTAGACACCTAATTGTGTAAAACACGTATAAAACAAGGCCTGGCCAGTATTTCCACGTTGTGTAGGATAATGAATTCCACTAGTTTCATTATACTGATTTATTAACATAATTGGTAAGTGCATAGAATAATTACGTGTTTCTGCCTTGGCTACTGAAACGAGAAGGGACGCGTGCAGTGCGTCGTCAACAGCGTTACCAGCAGTGTCGCCAGATCAAGACTTTTCTCCCACTCTAACTTACCCCCCCTACGACACCATCCCCACGCTCCGCCTCGGGCCGGTCACGTGACGTGAACCGCGCACCCAATTCGCGTTGCGTCTGCATCTGCGTCGTGACTAATCCGGTAATGGCAGAGAGAGGGTAACTGTATTCCCCTCAATTTCCCGGTCTAGCGACAATGCGTGCCACTGATATGTGCCTCGTGCAGAGATTTGCGAGAGGGGAATCTGATGGTGGAGAGGGAAGTGTACAGACTGTACGCTGGTTTGTGAACAATAAAATCTCAAATTTTTTTTCGTTTTTGCCCCAGTTTTCGTGGAAATCGTCCACTAAGCGGCGCGGCTCGGCGTCTGAATCTCGGATTCGCATGTTTAGTCCCGATTCCCGTTGTTTAGGATTGATTCCTATGTTCAGGGCTCATTCCCATATTCAGGGCCGTGCTAATAAGCAATTCTAAAATATAGGAATTTGAAAAAATTACGTAAATCCAGCAGTGGAGTTTTAGAACGAAGTATTTTTTACGGGCGAGAGTAAATTTAGTATATTTTGCTGCAATTGGACAGTTTGTAGTATGATAAAAAATTACGGATATAAATCTCAGGACTTGCAGCTTGTGGTGAAATATGGTGGTGTTTCTTATATCTGTACGGTGATGCATAAATGTTGCAGGCCAAGGCGAATTCTGTCCCGCTAATGAAGGACCGTATGTATATTAATATTTAAAAAATTCATGTTTACTCTAATATAGCAAAAAAAATGTGAATCAACGATATTTATGCATTAATGCAAAAAAATTTTTCGGAGATCACTTACAATACAAGAAATCACTAGATGCGATGAAGTACGGAAATTTCCAAAATGTTATACGATATATTTCTGTTATAGAAAACATTTAAATTATTTGTACAGTTGATAACAGTCTGAGAACTTTGCGAATGCTTATCAAGCATGATTAACAGCATTTGATGAATTTCTATTCATATTTACATAGGAGAAACTAATTACAATATGAATTGTTGTGCAATATGAATTATTGTTTGTTTTACAAATATTGTTTAATGATCGCAATTATAGTACAACGTTTCAGCATAAATTGGTGAGTACTTCTACATTTCAAACTACATTTCAAATTAAATTGGTTTTTATTCAATAACATACTTGAGATTTAATAGTTGAATGAAAACGATTCCATTTGGCTTCATCATTAAAAGCTATGTATGTATTGACTTCAATGCTCTCGTGTTATCTTTATATTCTCCTTTATAAATAATAATGGCTCAGTATTTTTCTAGAAATGAATTTATTATTAGCTTGGATTTTATTTCCAAGGCTGTCTGCAGTTTCTACATGTTTACTACTGTGCTACGAGCATTAACAACATTAACGTAATTAATTATTTCATAAAATTTCGAAATTGCAGGTTTCGTACAAATATTTCTATCATTTAGGGTGTGATCGATCTGGTGGTACAAGCTGCAAGGATATGAATCGACATAAGAAATTGAACCGAAAAAAGTATTTTTTTTCTTTTAAAGTTTGTGTAAAGCGTCTGTTCATGACCGACCAATTCTACTTCTTGCAAATACTAGAGCACGCGAACTCAACGGACCTACAAACTCATTTTTTTTAAAAACAAGATCTTAAACGAAAGAGCATTGTATTTTTTTCGACTTAATTTTTTATGCAGATTCGCCTCCTTGCGGCTTGTACCCTTTGTGATCGGTCACACCCTGTGTGTAAAAGGTAAAATTAAACGCTGTTTTATCGTATCAATTTTTTAAATTGTGCACATATTAGACAATTGGTTTCTTTTCTTTTAGTGTAATATCATATTAGTAAGAGTAAAGTAAAGTAAATATTATACCAGTCTGTGTTCCGCAAATCACGTGGAGAATATCTTTATAAAATCAGTTTTTTACTGTGATTACTATAACTTTCCCATGGAACAATGATTCGATGAATTATTCCACGATCGTAAATCACGGAATATCGAGTACACATAAAACCGATGTTTCCGGCAGCAAGAAAGGTTTCGTGAAATGCATTATTCGCTCCGAGCGACTTGACGTGTACTGTAATAGATTTACGCGTGCTGCAAATGGCGTTTCAAATGTCTGGATTGAAAAATCTAACATGTCAAACACATTTTTTGATAAAGGAATTAATCACAAATGACACTTCTCTTTACAATAATGTTAATTGTGACTTAATGAGTGTAGTATTCTGTTAATTGAATGACTTCAATATTAATTAATTTTAATAATCAGTTACCGATTAATCTATTCCATGGAAAACCATTGCTATTGAAACTATCGATGTAAAAAAAACAGAAGATTTAAATATTTCGTGTGAACATTTTTTTTTATATGACCTTTCAATTATGTAGAGTTAAAAATATTTTTTTTTTTTAGTATATGTATATGATATTCAAATGATATCGCAGAAACGCATATGAAAACATTAAGATTACATTTGCACATGGAAGAAATATGTAACATAAACCTTCTCTTCGATAAGTGTTTTAGGCGCTGCATTTTTAATATATTACTTCCCGGAAGTCCACTTATATAGTTCTTAATGATTTTGTTACATAAATATATGTGTATATACATATATATATAAAGGTATGAATTCTTTGTTCAAATAATAATCCAAAAAGATTATTGCATTACGTTATTGAAGTCGAGTTTTGTTCCTTTTTTATTAAAAATGGACAAAAAATTAGAAATTTTAAAAAACGATTTGAAGTTCTTTTGTAGATAACACGTTAAAAAATTATTATATTTCAAGCTAATGGATAGCATTCATATGGGTTTGTTATGTTTTATGTATTTTTGCTTTGTTACACTGCATTTCTTGAACAAGACTGGAAAAAATATAATGAATGGCGCACATTAGAAAAAAACCGAAGAGAAAGAAATTGGAAAGAAACCGTATATTCCGAACCATTTATCGTTAAACATATTATGTAAAAAATGATTTACCGATGTACAATTATGAGGAGGAGCCCCGTCTTGTTGGAAGTACATGTCTCGTACAAGAAACAATGGCAGTGATTACCAGTAATGTTGAAATTCACAATTTAGAAATTGTAAATACTTATTTCCATTTAGAATTTCTAAACTAAGAACACTAGTTTACTTTGTCTCTTATTTTGATTACACTCGTAAAAAATACTTAACTTATCCACTGTTTCCTGCGTAGAATAACGATACATAATGATAACGTATGGTTTGGCTGGTTGTTTCGCACAACTGTACTGAAACTAAAAGAATAAGCTTATTTTTTCAAAACATAGAACGAAATAATATTACGAAATGTTAAATCTATTTCTTTTATTTTTGCCCTTGTGTGACCTTGAAGACCATAGTATACTACATGGTTGAACTCGTTCCAATGTCCGTTTTCATATGACAAATATTGATATATGAAAAATAATGAATAAATATATAAAAAATATTAAAAATACAAAAAATTGAGATACCCTATCATATTGCTAGTAAAATATACTACAACTACCTCCTCTTTGGTTTTTTTCTAATGTTTACCTTTTACGAAAAAAACGCTGATACAAATTATCGCGATCACCCTGTATATGTATAATGCATTTGTTCGTGACAGATATATAAAATATGTATAAACCACTTAAATATGCGCGGAACGTGAAATGTATAACACATATTGAAATATGTAAAATATACAGAAAAAATTGGGATATGCAAAACACATGGAGACGTGTAAAGTAAATCGCAGTAAGCAGAACATGTATAATGGACTGTGCCGAACCTGCTCTAAATAAAACATATTGTCGTATATTATGTATATTCAGATATATTTTCGATATTTCAAAATATTCGGTATGTTCTGAATGCATTACTAAATTGTAGACATTTCCAATATTGTGTATTATTTTTTCATTCTTTGCAGTTCAGAAATAATTTACATTTCATTACACATTCCCGGGGTTATGGAACATTCTATGTATTTCAACTCTTCTTCAATTTTTACTTTCATTTTAATATTACACTCGGATATTTACAAATTCTATACAAGGTGTCCCATTTATCTGGAAATCCAGAATATCTCAGAAACTGTCGATGATACTAAAAAATATTCCAGATATCTTTTTTCTATGTGGACCCCTAGAAGTCGTATAAAGGTCAACTTTGTTTTTTTAAATTTACTCAATGCTACTCGTTATTCCCTACGTAAAAGTACAGTCACTAATGGCGAAAGATCATTATTTTAGAAGATATTTTGATTTTTATATTGAGTACTGGAGTTAGTACTGTACAGCCCTTAGCATCACTTTTTTAAATGCAGTATTATACGTCGTTTAGAGATTTACTCGAATTCTAATTGGGTTATGAACTTTTTGAAACATTTGTACAGATATTTTCGGACACGCTTGAAGAATTTTTTGTTTTAGATCATCTAGATTTGTACATTCTTTCGCATAAACTTTATGTTTTAAGTACCTCCATAAAAAAATTCTAAGAGCGTCAGATCTGGTGATCTTGACGTAAATTCAATACGCCCATCTCACCCTGTACAACGATTGGGGAATATTTCGTTTAGTGGATGTACTTTCGAATACCAAACTTTAGAAAGATAAGTGCTAAGACCTGTACAGTACTCAATATTAACCCTTAACGATCCGGAAGTATTTCAAGTTTACTTCCCACCAGGTCCAAGCTATTTTTCATACGAAGAAAAACTGTGGACTCAACATTTTTATATCAAGTATACAAAGGAAAATATTTATATTTTATTTT
>CM052123.1:960065-987211 GCA_028454245.1 Halictus quadricinctus
TAAATATTCATATTAAGTGTAAATATTCGATTTTCTTCTTAACGTAGACGACTTTACATTAGAATTATTATCATTTCTTCATTGTACTATAATGCTTTTAGTAGTATCTATGGTAGTTTTGAATTGCAGATGTTCTTACTAATTAGAGAGTTAGATAAAAATTATGCTGCTTGTAAGGAAAGAAGACATCGCAAAACACAGCCGACAAAATGGTAGCACAAATGTTAATAAAATCAACGCGACAAATACCAAAAATAGTGTAAAGCAATTACTACAAAATCACCGTCATAATAAGCACTTTTTAAATATAAATTCAAGAACCATTTTTGAAATAACGGTATTACATGTAATACTGTTTTATGATACTGCATAGTCTATAAACCTATCTTGCGAAATGGTTCCATTTTTCTTTAAATGGTACTTTCATGAAATTTTGTTCCGTGACATTTTTACGTTATTTGAGATAACTGGACAACACGAATCATTACGGAAATCCAAGCATTAACGAAATTGTTTACGATAGTATTGTCCCTCAGCAACGAACGGTACCACAGCTGTGATCGGATTGTACGACTTCCTTCACATTGTGTGCTTTAGCCACTGCGCTCGTCGCATAATTTCGCGATGTTCCCCAAGTGCACGTTTGTCCTGAAATACTCTGACTCCGTTGGGACTAACTTTGACCATGTGTATGAATTGGCTAACAAAACAACACGATAACTTTCTTCCCCTTCTTTGGTTACATACAGTATTGTGAATTCGCAATAGGTCCTCTGGGTGCATTGACACGTAGCAACAAATCACAGATGTCTTCATATTGCACCATTATCACAAGATAATATGACAGTGGCAATAAAGCACCAAGCCAGGATGCATGATGACGCTTTTTAATGTTAGCCTCTTGCTTCGGAATATCGAATCAAACATGTGATGATGTTAATGCGCAAGCCCAATATGCGGCATATTATTTTAAGTCAAAGAAACATCACTTGAACGTAGGAGAAACCAAAATATTCACCTCAAACTATCCCATATACGACAATATGATCACGAACAAATATAAGTTCGCTTGTACAGGGTGTCAAGAAATTATGTGTAAAAACCGTTACATCGTGATTCTACACCTTAGGATCGGCGAAGATCTGTTAAAAAATTTCAGTGTAACATTGACCTTGACCGACCTTTTCAAGGTGAAACATTTTTTTTATTGCATCCTATACTACTCATCGCGAAAAACAAAAGTTTTAAAAGAACTATAGGTCTCGACTCAACCGTTCTCTTAAAAAACAATTGTAAAGTTTCGTAAACTATTTTATTCTCCATGTCTGTATATGTACAACGAGAAACCAAAATTACCAACACCATTCTTTTTCGTACTAAATGACGAACGTCCTGTTCTCTCGTAATTCAAGGCTCTAATAAGTAAATTAATAATAAATAAAATTCTTCTTCCTGACAGGCTTTATATCTATCTCATATTTACGAGTGCGAATTAATTTGAAAGTTTGACGATGTATTGAGTTCATACCAAAACTGTACATAGTTTACAGAACAAATTCGTTCGATTTAGGATGGAAAAAGAAAGTGTAATTTATTACGAATATCAAAAAGTAAGTTCAGTGACTGCAAAAGTATAGCGAAAAATACAAATTTTACAAAGTAGAAAACTTTCTGTGTCAACCAAGGGGATCGAATGACAGTTTGCTTTATTATTAGCATACCATTCGATGTTCAATGTTTATCTGGTTTATACACACCATAAACTTCTAAGTAAAAACATTTCCTAAAAGATAAAGTGCGCATAGTGTATATATTAATTACGAATTCACAAGCACTGATTGGTTACAATCGAAAATTGTCAAAATGTTGACAAAACAAAGAAAATAGTATTCCCTTTGATAGGGGAAATGTCTGTTTTATTGATTAAAAGTAGCTGACAAACTTAAATTAAACAATAAATTTAGCAGTATACAATTAATCTCCATTTTAAACTTTGAATGCTTTCTTTTTTTAAACAGGTTTTTCCAGCTGCAATAAATTAAGAAAGCAGGCAGAACTTCCTTATAGACTTTTATAAGATAGAATTATAAAACTTTAACAGAAAGTTATCAGTTAAAAAATGGTGCCCCAAAAATATTGTAATTCCTTGAACGGGGCGATTACAACGTACATAAGTATACGTATACGTATACAATTAAACGTTTGTAGCTCATTGCAACGATGACCGATTTTAATGAAATTAAATTTGTAAGAAAATGTATTTTACAAAACGTATTTTTAAAATTTTCAATATGGGCCCACATAAAAAATTTGTAAACAACAACTTTTAGCATTTTTTCTGTAATTTAGAACATTTGCAATTTTTTCAAAAAATTTCTTGCACCTTATGTAGTAAACTAATTGCTCTAACTTCAGAAAAAAAAAATTCAAGTTGTATAGTCAAATATTAAAAAGTGTGTCGATACTTTTTTTAACCTTCCTTTCCTTTATTTCGTAATCAATTCTCTGAATTTCGTTTTCTTTTTCTTACTTTGGCACTGTTATCAACACATTCACTGTCGTTTTCTATTTTTCACGAAAACAGTCCGATTGCTTCTGTGTCATGTACTCGTAGACTCGGCATAGGTGTAGCACGTGTATAGGAAAGCCAAGAATCCAGTGACGAAAAGATAACGGGAACATGTGACGTTACAAGATAACTCCTAAGAGAATTCCAAAATGGGTGACACGGCAGACCTTCATTGTAATAGCTTAATCAAACATATAGAATAAACATTTGTATCTCAAACTTACTTTATATATTGATTATTTCATGATAAAACGCCAAATTCTTTGAAATTATCCTGTCCATTCTTTCCGTGTACCGTGTATACGTCACCCCCCCCCCCCCCCCCCAAGCCAAGCGTTGGTATTATTCTTATGGTCCGAGGGTTGAGGAGCACAGCTTATACATCTTTGGATCCTGTGACGTCACATATTCCTTTATCTTTTCTTGAAGGAAAATTATCTGTGTCGGGTCTGTAAGTATACATATATGGTCTAAGGTCGACAGTTATTAATCGCAAGTGTGTCCATAGATGGCGCAACTATACCACATTGAGGATATTTCCAACACAAAGATGGCTCGCCATCGAATTAAGGGTGTTTGCATTGAACACCGCGTCTTGAAGTTAATCTCAACGCCTCGTTTCGACATACAAGGACGAGTATAGAGAGCCAACAGAATTTTCGGAGCCTAGAACGTTCGCAGACTTGCAAGTTGGAATTATTTACATATTTTCACGGACATAAATGTTCGCGAAGAAAACCTAAAGCCATGATGTATGCATAGTTCTCTAAGTACCAAACACATTTTTTTTAAATATAAAATTTTACTGGTTAGATCTCTTCTTTGTATCACCAATATATTTGTGGAATTTTTCTGATTAAAATGATACCAAATACAATATCATTCAGATCATACTTACACTAATTTTCCGTTAATATAATTGTAATGGAAAATAATCTCTCATTACACAAAAACAATTTAAATTAAAAACTTAAGAAAAAATGAATTATACAAAAATGTTTGGTACTCGAGTTAATTTGGGTAGGCCCTCAAAAAGTGTTAGCCTAGGGCCCCAAAATTAACGGTCCGTCGCTGTTTGTTTGTAATAATTTCACATAAGAGGGAAGAAAATTTATATTTATTGTATGTCTACAATTACTTTAATGCCTAAATCTTGATTACATAAGAATAGAGTTCCATTTCATTTTAAAAGAGAGGCATTCATATTAGTACATAGATTCTTTAAAAGTGTTCTGCAGTGTTTCCAAAATAATACTTTCTTTGTAAACACGAACACTTAAGAGAATATGCTTATCTAAAATTGTCCAGAAATTTTCACTGAGATTGAGATATGGGGAGATATTTTTCCTTAAAAAAAATGGATGCCATCTTTGAAGTTTGCTTGGGATCGACAACTTGTTGAAATGCAAGGATGCAAATGTTAGTTACCGTCAATGTATTCACAGAAGTGAAGAGAAATACCGACAAACATGTAGAAACTCTGTAGTTGTTAATATTATTACAATGCAAAAGACTTGAAACTTACTTTTGTCCGCTGCACGCGTCGAAGAAAATAGATTGTTAACGCATTATGTAAAAGCAGATGAATAAACAAAAGAAACGTTAATGACTTATAGTGTGGCGAAGATGCTCTAGATTAGATAAACGTTATCACTAAACTGCGGATGTTTATGCAATTTCCAATTTTTATAGACAAATCTTAAGAAAGTGGAATGAAATAAAATCCTATTTTCCATAGTAACAGCCTTCGTAGATCCGAAACAAATAAAAATCGTACTAAATTCTATCGAATTTTATATTATAGCATTTATTTTATTTTTAGATTTATAAATATACTATTTTTTTTTTTTATAAATGCATAAATCAATTGTCAAAAACAGAAGTTGTATAAAAATGTATTTTGCCTTGTAATAATTTTAATATGTTGAGGAGAATATAAGAATATTATTAAATTCGTCTAATGTCTTTGTAGTTTGGTATTTTACCTAGACATTCTTAGCATAAATGGAAAAAAATCCGCAGTCTAGTTATCACCGTTTGAGAAAGGTATGTGCAGTGCACATTGTGCACACGAGCTCATTATTCTACTCTTGGCAATTCCAAAATTGAATTGAATTTTTTTTTCTTTACCTCAGAAGCAAAATAGACGTATAATTTTCTAGCAGCAACATCCAATAGAACAGTTCAGTTTCGAATAGTTTTTAAAGCCTGTGCTCATTTTATCGTTTTCATTTTCTGTATTTTGTGAAACTCGTTAGGTTTATTACATTCTTTGCTGCTATTAATTTTTTTAGAACAGGGTTGGAAGTCGACAAAAATAATGATGCGCACAATTACATTCGCGATAAGAAAACCATTTAATATATTGACAAATTACGGGATAATACAAACGTCGCGTATACGATCTCGCGGAACACAAAACAGAAGAGGGGGCAAAAACAAAACAATAATTATTAATGTTAAAGAACATCGTTCTCCCGAAAGGGGCGTTGATTACAAATTCCATGAATTCCATCACTTTTCATTTCATCAATTTATTAAGTTGGTATTAAGTTACTTTCCCCTACGTTGCACTTTTAAGATGATCAACTTTGATTAACAATTTGCAAGTACAATTTTTACGCCAGAACTGCGTTGACTTTTGCATAAATTCATAATTGTTAACATTTGTTGATCCAAAACGAAAAATGTCATTGACAATCATCCGACTGTAGCAAACAGAAACCCCAATTCGGTATCAATATTTTAGTACAATTATTAATCCGTTTTGTAGGTATAACGTAGTCCGAATTACTGAAGTAGCGTAATAATCGACAAAACGCATCAATACAGACAAAACAATCGTGATATCATTATACGAGATAAAATAATTTATTACCGTGTAAACATATACTCGTATCAGCGACATTTATGATTGGTATTAATCCACGTGTGATTGTTTGGACAACTAACATGTTGATTGCGCTGTCGCACATATTTGGGTGATGTAATCATGTTTCCAGATTTAAACATTCATTTTTACGGTGATGAAGTGTGGTTATAGTCTTGTTTAAGATCTGTGAAACGTAAGGGGATTGAAAAAGTAATTAACACAATAACACAATAGGATGAATAAAGTCAAATGACCTCAGAAACGGTAAGCTTTACGACAGATGTGCTTCTTACTACTTTTTTATTCAGAATTTATACCATTCTATCGAAATGGAACATAATAAATGCAGTGATTTCTCTGTATATGTCGCCAAGGCCTGAATGATAAACGTCGCGGAATTATCCCCACTACCGCGGGGTATACCCCGCGAGGGGTATAAGTTCGAGAGGCCTGGGGCGCCGAGGAGTGTAAACATAACGGCTGGTGTATGTCTCCTGGACGATATACGACGTTGGCAAGACCTGCGTTGTTGACATATATTGAGAATTCACTGTAAGTTCCATTAAAAAACAAAAAAACAAAACTGATCTTCATATCTCCTTTTCGTGTCCACTTGTCAAAAAAAAAATCTGTTATTACTATGTTATTAATTGCTTTTTAATCTCTTCGCGTATGGTTTAAAATAACGAGGATACTTCAGGTGGACAGAGTTCGTGGGACACGCTGTATAAACGAAATAAAAACATAGTTTCTCAGGATAAAAATGTATTCTCTTTAATCAAATAATTTCAGGTTAAAAAAGCTTGAAATAATCGTTGGCTAACGCGATCCACAAAGAGCTACCTATACCGAAGCGTAAGCTTCCATTTTGTGTTTTATGCGAGAGATATACAGGGTGAGGCACCTAAAACAGACTACCTAAATAACTCGGTTGCTGTTAGTGATAGAAAAAAAATGTGTCAGACGAAACTTACGTGGCATCGAGGATGGCATAATTCCATGTTAATAGTTTTTTGTAGGTGGACGCGTAGAGGAGATAAAAGGGTCAACTGCGATGAATAATAGTTTACTTTGAAGAACTAATCGAACACTTCGGTGATTTACTTATCTAATCATACACTGCTAATCCAAATGCTCAAAGTGCTGACCTTGAGCATCAACCATCGAGCTATCTTGTACTAACATGCAGAATTTGATTTACAACTGTTAAAATGTTTTCTGTACTTCTGTTATTGGTTGCTGGTTTAGATCGTTTACGTGTTCTCTCATCCCCATTTCCAGTTTCCGGAAAAGCTCTGACAATGTTAGTGAAGACAGACCGTGAAGCTGTGGCACGTTTAGGAAATCTTTCACCATACAAATGCACTGCTTCTCTTACAATTTGACGACAGTCGACATAAATGAAAACTATATCCACTTCCGCCGCTTTTGTGTAACACATTTTCGAAACCTGAGCCGCAGTTATTAGGTCCATAGTACTAATAATTCATACATACTAATAATTCATGGATACAGATAAATGTGATTGTTTACATTTACGATGAACGGAAATGCGTTTGCTTACATTGAGTGGTCCCTAATAAGAGATTACAAGAGTGACACGGCATACGCGAATATGTTCGATCAGTTCTATAAAGTAGAATATTTTCCATCGCAGTTGACCTTCAACGATCTTGAATAACCTTAAATTGTAGGTCACTGTACGCGTCTTAAAACGCCTTATTAGGTGGTACATAGAAAAGTATATCATTCCAATTTAAAAAACTGAATTGACCTTTATATGTCCTCTAGGCGTCCACCTACAAAAAAATTTGTAACATGTAATTATGCTTCACTTGAAATCAAGCAAGTTTCGTTTGACATATTCTTTTCTATCACCAACAGGAATCAAGTTAGGGTCGGTTTATACTAGTCGGTCTGAACCCTGAGGGTGTATAAACGTTAGATATAAAAACAGTTTAGTACAAACAGATACAAAACTTGCGCTTATACACCCTTAGGATCCGGACCGACTAGTATAAACCGACCCTTATTCAGGTAGCCTTTTTAGGTGCCTCACCCTGTAAAAATATGTCAATCCTCCTCAGTCTTCTCTACTACAATAGACAATTAAGGGGACACTGTGATAAACCGTAAGAAAGTTAATTTTCGTCGGTCTCAGAAATGCAGGCAAAGTCAAATCTTTCGAAGGAAAGAGGGAGGGAGGAGACCGTTTCTCGAGAGGCAATTAAAGGTCGAGTCAGTGCCGATCAAATCTGGAAAAGTGAACGGACTTGTCGAAGTCGAAAGCTTGCGCAAAAATGGAGAAAGAGAACGAGACCCAGCGGACATGTTCTTCGTATTCGTTGCTGGCTGTCGTTCACTCTTTCTTCCCACCTCGTAATCATGCAAGCCATCGGAAGAGAGCTTTTAAATAATTGCCGACTTACGGGCCGCTCCTCTGCGTTGTGTTAATTTTACGACGCAAAGGAAGATTCCAGCGTGGTGCTTTTTGTCGCTTATCCGGCTGGCTTTGAGCTTATCGATTTTTTCTGAATAGAGCCACGTTCAATTTCGCCTGCCACTTCATTACCGACGAAGCAATTACAGCACCCCTGCGCAAAACGTAATCAGAACGTTCCACTGCACAACCTCAACGAATTTCCATGAGTCGAGCGTAAATATGTACGAACAACCGGTATGTAAAAAGCTACTTTCGCATCGATATTTTTATACATACACAATTACATAATCGTTTGTAGCAACGGTCATGTTTGTATTACCAACGATTCGTTTGTACTGTAGCACAGGCGAGCACAATACACAGTGGATCCAAAATGTATTTAAACAATAAATTTCCGATTTGCGAAAAATCGTCGATATTTAAACTCTGATAATTTGGTCCGATTTTAAAGCTTTCATAAACTATCATTAATTTTTATCTATGACAGTTTTACACGATGTAACAGGTGGAAAACCGAATAGATGTTTTCCCTTGAGAATGCTACTAATTGAAACGCGATAGAATTAACGATAGGTTTGAAGATTGAAGCCTCCCCTTTGCAACGACGTACAAAAGCTTCGTGTACGATTCATTTTTTGTGGGCGTTTTATTAAGCTTTGAATGCCAGGTGTACTGCCAAATTTAAAGTAATACCAGGTACACCATGAGGGTTTTACACGACAGAACTTGTTCCTCATTTTTGTTCCATAAAATAGTGAAAAAAATCGTACGCTAATTTTTAAGAGGTCGTTGGAAAGGAGAGGTTTCAATCTTCAAATCTTTGGCGGATTCAGTTCCGAAAAGTATTTTCTAATGAGTTTACAGGCATTTCAATTAATAGGATCTCATATGAACAATGTGACTTCAGTTTCTCACCCGCTACATTATACGATAGAATCATAGAAGGAAATGAGAAATGTTCTTCGAAACGAGAAGTTTCACGTTTTAATATTAGTCCAAATTTATTTCTTTATTTATTATTTTTTACGAAATTACCACAGATTAAATATTTATCATTTTTCGAGAATCGGATATTTAGTGTTCAAATACTTTTTGGATCCACAGAAGTTTGTTAGCAGAATATTTATAAAAGGCAGAAATGAATTTCAAGTTTGCTCGTTACTTTAGACGACAAAGATTGCACGAGATGGACCCAATTAATTTTTATGTCCGCACTGCACGCTTTTTCTTGTTCAGACGGCATCCACAATTGTTCTGCATGAAAAAACGGGTCGCAGAGTTAATGAAAATAGGAAGAAATCCAAATTTTTCGTACGAAAAATTCAATTGTATTTAAAATACTGTAAATTAACAAATCATTTTAATTGTTACAGTATAATCAAATATTGCTGAAATACAAGTTTTTAAACAAACATATACCATAGAAAAGGTATAATTTAGTATTTGATTTTGATGAATTTGATGAAGGTATTTGATTTCTAGGTATTCTTTAACCTTTTAAGTGGCTATGACGGATATAATTGTCATCACGATACAGGGTGAGTCACCTAACGTTGCACCTTAAATATCTTTGATGTTGTTAAAGATACATAAATTATTTTAAGGACAAAGCTGAATGGTTAAATGGATCTCACACGATGCTATACAAATATTTATTTTTGTGTTCTTTTTTTTAGAGATCTCAAGGTCGCCTTAATTTTTTTTTAATGGGACCACCCCTTTTTAAACACCTACGATGACAGTCCCTTTAATTAGGAATTTGGTGACTACAATTACTCAAGATCGTTCAAGGTCACAGACGGAAGATACCTATATACATTCAGTCAATCCACGTTATATGTCAGCAGCCCGGGTTTTGTCTTTGTTCTTTGATGAAGTGCCGAACGTAGAGAATGACAGCGTCAGCATACCACCATTTACGGTTCGCCGCGGTCGGTAAACACGTCGTAATTCGTGTGTCCTATGAATTATCTGTTACAGTCACAGCGGGGAAACGCTGCCGACGAGACCCTACTATTCTTTAATGCAGTGCTGAACATAGAAAAGCACGGCGTACCTCGAGAACTTCTTTATGTTTCATTATTTTTTTAATGGACTTTCACCAACACTTTCGTGGCATTTTTCTAATGAAAATGGTACCAAATATGATATAATTCCGATGATATTTACTTATGTAATGAACGACTAAAGTTTCGCGTAGCAAAAAAGGACAGCGTATGGGAAAGAGAGAAAAAGATGCGGAGAGTCGAAGCGTTCGGGAGAGCTGAAAGACTGGCGCGAGCTGAGGCATTTAAATCAAATCTTCAACTTTTTTATTATGAATTATTTTTTTTCCAAGGCTTTCACCAATATATTTTTTGAATTTTTCAATTCGGATCATATTTACACTAATTTTCCGTTAATATAATTGTAATGGGAAGTAACTTTCATCGTTCATTACACAAGAAAATATCATCAGAATTACATCGTATTTGGTATCATTTTCAATAGAAAAATGCCACGAATATGTTGGTGAAAGTCCCATAAAAAAATAATGAAAAATAAAGAAGATTTGTTATTGGATTAGTAGTGGTCTCTTGGTCTCACACCGATATACCCGACCCGTGTTACTTTCAAGCTTCTTGTCCCTTTACGGGGTATACCCCGCGGTAGTAGGGATAATTCTGCGACGGCCAACTCAGAATTGTCGGCGACGTATACCCCGGATTCACTGTATATAGTATACATATGCATAATCACGAAAAATGGTAGAAAAGTAATAGAAACGTTAAACGATATACGTACAGAGTGTTAGGCTATATCAGAATATTTCTATGCTAAGAAGAAATTAATTTAGAAATCAATTCTATTCTATTATAAGAATTCTTATTCTTATTCTATTATAAATATCCGATTCTCGAGAAACTGTGTACGTTTGAACCGTGATAATTTTATGAACAACAATTTTTTATTTATTTACAAACGATTCAATTTGTAATATTTTCGACCAAAAACTTGTCTTTAGATTTGCTACATTATCTGCTATATTATACAAAAATGTCTCGGATAAAAATAAACGATGGATGTCGACAGTAGAGGCTTCAGGTTTTCAAATGAGTCCAAATTTATTGTTGTATTACTCCTTTTAACGAAGTTATCAGAGTTTAAATGTTGACAATTTTTCAAGAATGGGAAATTTGATGTTCAAATATACTGGGTGGGTCACCACATATTACCACTTAGATTTACATAACTACTATTGTTCGTAGCGGAAAATGATTCACGTAAAGTTGAATGGTATCAGGAGGTGCACATTTTGACGTTAGTAGATTTTTTGTAGGCGCAGAGGTCATACGAAGGTCATTTACTTTTTATTTTAAATGGAAACGCATATTCTTTATTGCACCATTTCAAATCACTTATTTAAGAGATATGAAAGGTTCAATGTGACGATCATTTACATTATAACATCAACAAATACTTACTCTCTCCAGTATTTACAACGAATTTTTTATGGCGAAGAAAAATTTTTATACGGACTGTTAATCAGAACGGTTAAATTTTGGAAAATATTACCCGTACGAGTTAAAAAATAAATGGTAGAAATTCAAATGCAAGCTCGTCAAAGCGTTTTGTATTTATATCAGAGAAGCTATGAAATTCTGTCTGATCCCTTGAACCAACCCGCTCTCCTGCACGTCAAAGTTTTATTCAACGAATCAAAAATATGATTTAGCCACTGGAAATGAAAACCAATACGCGGTGCATGAAAATTTCGTTGGTCGCACCAATGAATTTTCTGTACGCTCGAGATTTTAACGAAATATTAACATCTCGTTTATCAAAAATATATTTCAAAAGTAAGAAATCGTGTTTACACAAAGTACTGTTTTCTAAAAAATGACATACCTTTGTAACTTACTATGAAAATAAAAGATTGACTAAAATAGTAAAAACTTTACTTGCTACATATTTAAAAGATTGATTAATAACTAGTAGTAGACCCTTTCATTTACAAGGTTGCTTTTATTGTGCGCTTATATACGCGTAACAAAAGAAACGTTTCTATTATGAATGTTGTATTAATATAACAGTGATAGAGATTAAAATATTTTCGTGATAACGTTTTTCGTAAAAATCCGTAAAAATTGCTAACAACGAATAATCGTATCTATCAAACAGTTCTAAAATTACCAAAATTATACCGAACGGTGCTGTAAGTAAATAATTAAAGAGCTTAGGGCAACAAACGGTCAGCTCAATTTCGACGTGACTGTAAAAGAACAAATTATTTCGATAGTTCGGTGCAACAAACGGACATATCATGAAACGTTTGTGACTGTTTCTAGCCCCGAACGAGATGAAATTCTCCCAAAAATTTATCGATATTCCTACAGACACGTTCAGAGCAACAAACGGTTAACTATTTGAACTTTTCATTTATTGAGTAAAAACATTAGAAAAATATTAATGATATATTTATTTTATTGAACAGAATTTCATATTTTATTTAACATAATTTCATGACTAGACATTTTTTTACAAGAAGTTATATTTATTGCTATCATCTTCACAGCCACGATTCAGTTTTCGTCACAAATATTAACGTACCGATGATATGTATTTAGTAGTAATATTATTGAATATATTTTATTGCAAAATGTAATGTAGTAATTATAGAAAAAAATTATATTATTTCATAACTGTTAAGGAAGTTAGGATCGTGAATACCGTCGAGGCTGAAATTAACACACACTTACGATAGTTTTATTGTAGAAAATGATATCTTGATAATACAGTTATGTGTTGTGAGATCGTGTGACTCCAGATCGACAAAGAGAGTCAATCGATATTGGCAGAACAGAATGGCGAATGCAGCGACAGTAGTATCGGGAACTGCAATTACGTTGCCAAATGTTTTATACCGATCTAACAATAACAAAAAAATAAACTTGATTCACAAAACATTTTGTTGCTCACCATCCTTTTCACCACCGCGCTTAAGGGCCCGGGATAGTCACGTGACTTTTTAATTAATAATTTCCATTCACAGCCTTCAGACTCAGACTTAAGATCCGTCTTGGTCTTGATCCGACAGATCTTAAGTCTGTGACTAAACTTGCCACATTTTTTGCTCTGTATTATCGATATTATGAATTCTGACACCAGAAACGTGCTTCAAGTTTTTGGCTTTATTTTCTTTCATGATCGGAAAGGTATGAGTTTTTACTCTTTCACAACTTAAAATGCAGTTATAACAGAAAATTTGTTTCTTTCTCAATTCTTTTTCAATTACAAACTTTTATTTCATAATAGAAATGAGAATATAAAAAGCTTATGTTAAGAAATACTTCGGTCTCGCAACAAGTGTGATGGCATGGTATTTACTCAGTCAGCCAAATTCCGCCAGCATGGTGCAAGATTAGCCCAACATGACCTCGGTTGATCTACCCATCTGTTTCCGCAACCTAACGCAATATTGGCAACAGAGCGTGCTAGCAGCAGATTTTTATCAGATGCCACCATCTAGCAGCGATTTTTGTGACTCGCTAGTCAATCTGCGATTTCTACACTTTCAATTTCAACGACAGAGGGCGCGCATATAGAATTATACATTTAAATGAGCTCTAGGTTTAAAAAAAAGAGGACTAAAGTCGACTAAAATATGAATAATTACATTTCTGTTTTTTGTATAAAGTAATGAAAAACAGTTGCTTTTAGTTCTCTTTAAGCATTGAAATGTATAATTGTATATACGCGCCCTCTACCGTTGTAACTGAAATGGCAGGAGTTGCAGTTACTATAATTGTCGCTAGATGGTGTAACAGATATTTGATGGTGTAGGGGTCGCTGTACCAGTCGTCCGCTGCAAATCTGTTGCCTGTGTTTCCTAGCAGACTCTGCTGATTTTCTGCTATTGCCAGGTTTGGCTGACTGGAATAAGTCTATAATTGCTCACAGCATTGTGTATAAATATATTTCAATTCGAACAAAGTCCCATATATTTGAATTCAAACGATTGGTTTCTGAAAATTAATATTGGGTTGAAACGAAAGTTCGCAGTGTTTTTAAATTAAAATTTAAAGATAAAAGGAAGATATTTATTTATAGCTTGATTCAATAACACAATAAATTACCTCAAAAATAGCAAAAAGTAATAGAGCAGAATGGGAAATATGTTATTAAATAATTCTACGAATAAATATCTTCATTTTATCTTTGAAATTTAGTTTGAACACGCTGCGAACTTTCGTCCTAACTCAATATATGTATGAATATTACTAGACTGCGGATCTTAAGGCAAAATAAAAATTGTCTGCATTAATTGTGAAAAATAATTATTGTTGCTTGGCAATAATTTTAATGATTAATGTTTCATAAAATTACTGATTTAATAATCGCAATAAAATGGAAATGATACGTCAACATTGTTAAATTGTTTTAATGTTTTCAATTTTACCTACTCACATTTGTTATAAGTGCATAAAATCCGCTTCCTGCTTACTTTTATGGTTTTGTATGACACAGTTTGAAAGGTTAACTGTAATCTTAGGAATGAAATAATATGAAGAATAAATGGAAGAGTCATTGAATTATCCATTGCAAGTTTGACAAAGAGTTCAATCTGTATAAAAGACCTGAAGGACATTTCGCTTTCCCAACAAAAAGTAAAGTAAAATAAAGTAAAGTAAAGAGGACAAAGGGGAACGTAACAGGCAAGAAGACGAGATAGATGAAAGAAGATTAGATAGATGAGTGGAAGGTTAGATGTTCAGCCGTTACGACGTCTAACATAGAGGATTTACTCCTATGTAAAGGAAATCCCACCTTGGATAAGAGCATTTTCGCAAATTCATGGGGGTTAGCATATTCGCACGAAACAGTCGATTTTTGCCTTACTTTTGTATGAAAAGGGCACCATTCATAAATACGCATTTGAAAAAGAATTATCCCGCTGCTTATTTGATTTGCGAGTGTTTTTCGCGATGAAGTACGCTGGATATACACGAGCAAAAAGTTACTAACAAATTAAGACGAAGCAATGTAGTAAAATTCCATGGAGAAACTGTTTCCACTGCTCCATTTTTATTAAAGATTTTATTAAGGATTTCTATCTCCCACATTTTTCCAGTACTTTAAATACATTTTTATCTCAACATTCTCGTTATTTTCAAGAAGTTCACTCGGAAATTTTAGTTCACAACTTTGCACAATCCGTTTCTTTTTTCTTTTCCAGTTTCTAGCATTCTGAAAACAGGTTGTTTTATATTATTCTCTTTTGTGCTACATTTCTTACCTCTTTTCACTATTTTAACCAGTTTCTGAAGATGTAACGCCAGCTGAAAAGAAGATGAAAGGTGGCGGAAATACAGAAGAGTGGAAAGTAAAGGAGTGCTTTATTCCGAGCTTGCAAGTAGACTCATCAGTAGGGCTACCCATAGGGAAATGTGAAGAAATAATGTCGCATAAACGGCAATACGAATAAACGTATTATTAATGTATATAATTATTAAAAACATACAGTATGTGTCACTTTCCTCGAAAATATCTCCGCTGTTTTTAGTAATAAGAGAAAATATTTGTTTCAGTGGGGCAATTATTGTGATGGAGAAGATTTTTTCTCTAGGTCATATTTTCCGATATTTTAAAGTCATCGTCGTTTTTTTAAAAATGTAATAATGTATTTTGATTAGTGTAACGTTATAACTAATGAAAAGTCAAATTCAACCATGTATAATATGTTAACGTATAAATGACCTTCGAAGGAATTATTTTTCAAACAGCATAATTTAACGTTTGAAGACAATGTTCATGCTCATCGTACTCTACTAAGGTTCCGTTGATGTAAACACTGAACCATTGTTTAAAGACATCTCTTGTTTACAAACTGCCGTACTGTCCAGCACTTCGTGTCTCAGTTTCGAAATGTCGGATTGGAAAAGGTGAATAATTCCTTCGAAGTTCATTTGAAGGTCAACATAGTATATATGATTGAATTCGTCTTTTCATTAGTTATAACGTTACACTAACCTAAATACGTCGTTCCAGTTAGGAAAACGACGATGACCTTGAAATATCGGAAAATATCACCTAGAGAAAAAAATCTCCGTCACAATAATTCCGCCCCATTTTCTCGTATTATTAAAAACAACAGAAATACTTTCGGTGAAAGTCTTAGGTGACTCACTCTGTATATTTTAGATCTTTAGAGCACGAGAAGACGAAATGATTGACCTTATAACTATATTGTTTCGATCCTTGTATCTCGAAGATAGAACAATGAAATTAATTCGGACCGATAACGTCAATAAACGCCCTCAATGATGCATATCACAAAATAAACATACGTTCCAGTACGTATCCGTGAAGCAATAATAGTTTAGCAACGTCAGAAAATATTGACACAAATCTTTCGACATACCATCAATAAATACTATTCTATTTAAAAAATATTATTGTTCACCCTGGATCGCTTTTAGTGATCTTTGGAAAAATTAATTGTACTGCTACGTGTACCCCTTGAAATAGTATACAATTATCTGGAGGAAGTGTTTCATAAAACTGAGTATTACGGAAATAGTTGCAAAAGCCACTTTTATAATAAGAACGATTCAATTAACGATAATTTAGTTAGAATTATTTTAGTGGACTTCAACAGTTTTAAACTTATCATTCATCTTCAATTATATGAAAACATGTTCCCCAACGAAAATTTCATAAGGCCGATTCAGAATGAACGGGAGAAAGGACTTCGAAAAGTTTTTAAAAGGCGCTCGAATAATGAGGATCTCGACTGTGTTTTAAATTCATTGTTCCTTGGAAGACCCCTTTGACTTAGTCATTATAATTGCGACGTTCTCAAGACGTTGTCCGACAGCAATTTGTCTGGCGAATAAATTTGATAGAAGAGAAAGGAAAACAATTATGAAGGTACACGTGCAATACTGATAATTTTTACAGTTTAATCACAATTTACAAACTTCTTACTAGAAATGCTGTTATTTTTATTATCTTCTGTTTATCTGTATTCAATTTTCAAAAAAGTACGAATTAAACCGAATGTGTATTCAAGTAACACTTAAGTTACTTGATGTACGAATTTTTAGAAAATGTTGCATAGTTTTCAGAGGGACATGCAGTGCTGCAATCTGTTTTCTGTTGATATTTTTCTTTTTTATCAACATATGGGGTTACCTTCAGTTTTTTTAATGCAATGCCCAATATTTCTTCTCGAATTCGAATGAAATACCCAATTCTCCATAAAAAAGTATTACACCAAGTAGGGCTTGAAATGAATGATTCCTAAAATATTTATAAGACAAATTTTATTTCAAGCAATGCTCGAAATATTGTCCATTACGATCAATGCACATGCGTAATCGCCTTATGAGTGAACGAAAAACTTTTTCTAGTGTTTCTGCAGTTTTGCGATAGATGCACTAATAATAGGGTAAGGGATCCAATTACTTTGGTGGTGCCAATTACAGAGCCTACATTAATTCTACTTATTTTTAAAATATAATGAATATGAAAAAAGAGGTATTAAATTTTTTCATTAAAATCTGTTAATTGTTTGTCTATTAAAATTAAGTGTGTAAAACATAAGTAAAAGCTCTTAAAGTACAAAAGAAATCATTTCGAATTTTTGTTACGTAACCTAGAGTAATTTGGTGTAAAGCTTATAGATAAGAAACCTTAAGAAAACACTGAACAAATGAAAGACAATATTCGGTAATGTAAATAATTCTAGCACGTAGAATCGTGTATTATATTAGTAAGGCGCATTTAAATTATGAAAAACACACTAGCAAGAGCAATTTAAAAACTTTTTGCTTTTTGTTTTCCTAAAGGTCAGTTTTCCTAAGCACGTCTAGACGCAGCGTTTTGCGATCCAAACTCCATTCGTCATAACTCCCTGTTGTAGACGCTCTAGTTTGCCTTCGTACGATGAGATTTCGTGGTGTCTTTTCTTCTTTTTCACTTGAGAAGAAAGAGGAAAGAGGATCGACCGAAAGCAAACACGTGCGACGGTCGATTTACTGTAGACGCTCGTCGCGCACGTTTTCATTTATACCTTCTGAATTTTGGGCGCACTGCTTCCGAAGCAATCGAGACGCAGACGCACTTGTCTTGCGACCCACTGCTCCAGAATACTTTTCGGACTACTGTTTCGAATTTTGTGCAAATTTAGATATGTTGTAATCTGTAGTGATATATGAACGTATCTCAAAGGATTTTCCGAAATCTTAAAAACTGTTGGTTTTACAGACGTGTAAAATAATTTTTCCATTAAATTATAATGGTCGAACTAACAAACCGATGAAAATAAGTTTATACGAAAACTACCTTTATAAACAATTTATATCATGGTTATCATTAAGAATAGAAACGTTTTTGCTTTTTGAATCGTCATCGCGAAAGACTGTTCTGTTTAAACAATTTATAGATTAGAGTGAAAATGTAATTTTGTAGTGCAAAAATATTAAAAATGTGGGAATATTTTCCTAGAAAAATTTTAACAAATTTTGGAAAAATGTGACCGCACTCTATGATTGTTTCTTTTCAAAATTCCATTTCTTAATTCGGGGACGCTCAAAAATTGCGAGCGGAACAGGCCAGCAAAGGACATGGTGCACAGTGGTGCCATTTGGTCACAAAGCGACAAAAAATCCGTAAAAACGTAAATATCCAACGAATTTGTTTGAACATTTGTGAAAAGTTTGCCACGGGTACTACGTTTATTCGGCAAAATAATTTTTTAAAAACGTGGTTAAACATTAGGTACACATAAACATTAAGTTTACAGACAAGTCTCCTTGCAGTGAAATAAACTTATAATACCAACGACTCTTATATTCATTTCAATGAGTTCAGCTTTTCGTTAATTCGAAAACGAACACGAGCAACGCGAAACGAACGTCGCGTCAACGCTCAACATCTATTTAAAAAACCTAGATAAAAAAGCAAAGTAACAAAAACAGATTACAGAACTGTATGTGATCCTGGAAACCATGCAATATTTGTTTGAAACACTTCTTCGTACAAGTTCATGTTACGAGAGTAACATGTTTATTTAAAAAATTGTGTGCTATCCAATATTTAAAAGATTCAAATTTCCTTTAAGATCAATTTCTGTATCGTTACAGAAAATTATGGTCATGAGGGTTCATGATAGAGAGCCAGCTTCTATTATTACTCATTGTCCTGAAATTGATTGATTGAATGAACACATGAATATCTCTGTCATTTTTGAAAATATGAAAAATCTTTATTGACCAAAGTTTTTCAGTATAAAGAGAACCACAATATGTCTGTAACAGTTTTTCTTTTGTATAGAAGATTTCAAGGTCACCTTCAGTTCTTTATACAGAAACGTATATTTTTCTATGCACTATTCGATGCAGCTCGCTATTCTTTACTAAAAAAAAAAAAAAAAAAAAACAGTAGTAACCTATGTATATTGAAAAATTATTGATTTAAAAGATATTTCAACTTTGTTGAATTCTGTAGATCTTATGTCGCGTTCAGATAAACAGGAGACCATGGTAAACAAAATAGACCTACTGAAATCACAGTTTCGGACACTAAGATGAAATCGACGTGATAATCGCTATGTAATATTTCTATATACATACCGGTACAAAAAGACAAGAGACGAACCAGACGAAAGTAGTGAACAGATACCTCCAACCGTCTGGCACAAACGGCTCGTGAAAACGAGTTGAGAAACTCCTTCTATGGGACTTTTAGGGTTGTTCCCACGAACAGGGACGGTCGACAGCCTGAAGGGGTGCGAAATAAGGGTAACGAAGCCTGTAACCGAATTTCAAATCGGTCGTCTCGCGACAATCCTTCCGGCGTACCGTGGAATCCCATTCTGGCAAAGTGGAGCGAGAGATTATACACTGCACCCGGTTAAGCATATTATACTTCTGAACAGCATTATCCAATTGATACATGCTGATTTGATTGAAATTTTCAGGACGCAAATTACCTACCATCTATAAATATTCGATACATGTGCCTTGCGTTGACCGGTCACTGTGTCTAGGAGATATAAACACTGTTTGACATTGGAAAAATGGAACCCGCTGATTAATTGCCGATAAGAATATTTTTTGAAAGTAGGCGAAGAAAGGCAATTGAATAACTTGAGAGCTTATAAACATTGGAAATGTTAAATATACAATAAGTTCATTACCTTCCTATGAAGGATTTTATTCAAATAAAAATTATAAAGGTAGAGGTGAAAGCTAAAATAAAAGCTAATTAAATCTTGGATTTTATAAATATTCTTCGTAATGTATAATTAATAAAAGTTTTGAAACATTAATGGAAAGTGCAAAACGAGTCATGTTGATAGCTTATAGCTTATGGTACAAGCTGCATGACGCGTGTTGAACTTTGGTATATACAGGGTGGAACAGAAATCGTAGTACAACCCTGGGCAGGGGGTGATTGTACATGTAAAAATGCATCGAAAGAAATAACATTTTTTCATTTGAGAAAAGTTTTGGAGAAAATCGATTTTAAAGATTCATCGTTTAAAGTTGGTGTGCTTCAGTCTATGCAAGAAGTAGAATTGGTTGGTTATGATCAGACGCGTCATACGATTCCTATCTAATAGGGATGGATGAAAAATGTCAGACCAAATTTCTTTCTTAGTTTTTTATGTAGAATCCTGCCTGGTTGTACATTTTCATTTGTCGTTAATGGAGAGGATTGGTTGTATTATTTTGAATTTCTACTAAATGCTTGAAGATGCTTTAAGTAGCCATTAGTTAAAAATATTTACACAAAACAATAGATTCTCATAAAACAACCATTCATTCATATATCACGTAATCGAAGAATAAAATTTAAATGAATAACATCAATTTATTTAACAACTCCACATGAGATAATGGACGGAAAATCGACTTGGATTTAATATAAAACGCGTGTTAGTGGAGAGATAGTTTAGTTAACAATTACGGAATTGTATTCTCTGTTATGGTTAGCTACATACTTAAATGTCTAATTATAAAACAACTGTTCATTGTACTTGTATAGGGACAAAACTGATTCTTGTAGTGATAACAGATAGAATGGTAACAATGGCTCACGCATTTAGCAGATGCATAGTGGTATTGTGCCTAATTTATTTGTAGGTAATTCACAATTAGACGCTTTATGATAATGAGAATTGTAGAATTGTATGAATTCTTATAAAATTCTATGTAGAAATCATAGAATAAATGGTTTGAAAAAGCTTTATGGAAAATTTTTTATAAAAGAAGACACATACAGGGTGTCCCAAAAATGTTGCACCTTTTGAAAAGGGTGATTTCTTAAATCATTCGAAGTTTCCCCGCGGTTTCGTTAAGGAATTATTAACGAAAAACTCGAAACGAATTACCCCTTTCAAGGAAATACATTTTTGGGGCACCCTGTATGCGTCGCAATAGGTGCGAAAAATTAGAAACTTCTATGTCTCTGAGTATCTAGTAATTGTAGGCAGCATCTCTTTAACCGTCGACTATCGTTAGTTGGCTAGTTATTAGTTATTGCGTAGTTTAGCAAATACGTTTGCTTCTCGGTTCCCAATTTCGTTAGCCATTGATATATGTATTATAAGCGCGAAGACCCAACGTAGTAATTAACGTGTCTGGCAGGCACTATGTCCCCTGGAGTTTGATCTCCGGCGGGTTATCCAATTTATTTATTTCACTCCCACGCGCAGTATGGTGAATGACAGCTTTCACTTTGCCAAACGTTTAAATATAAATTACATTCTCGTTTCAGGATCTTTTAGCCACGCTGCAACTTCTTGAACTACCTCTGTGCATTGGAAACGTAGAGAGACACTATTTCTACGATTTTATGCATACAGATCATACAACTTCTCTTAATCTCGGCTAGAGGCCTACAATTTAATTTGCTACTCTAGGCTTTTAGCGAATACAAAATACAATACAAATAAATTCAGATGTTAATAAATGCTAGAATTAGAGAATCCGCAAGAGTGTTTCTTTCGGCTTTGGTGAGTACACCTATGTGCAGAGTTGTGTAAAATACTATTTCAAATAGTACATAGCCTACTTTACTTGAGACATGCATTGAAATGTCTGGAAATAATATATTTTATTTACAATAATTTTTTAAAATAGAATTTTAAATATTTTATTTATAAGAAACATATTTTAACATTACCTAATGTTTTCATGGGGCACATTTTGTTTTAGATTTTAGCAGTAGAGCATTATTTGCAATATATCGAGGATGTAAGGAATGATAGAATAGTTTTCAAATGTTATCAACCTTTAAAACTTCAGCTATCAAGATTAAAAATTCCATATAATCATTTTTACGATTTTTTGGAGGCCTTAAACGATTATAGAATTGGACAACGGGTGAAATCGCATTGAAGCCAGAGTAACTGCTGCATTTATTTATATATTTCGGCGTGGTTTATGCATATGGTTACATGTAAATGTAATCCATACAGTTAAAAGTATATACAAAATTTTATGCGTAATTTCTTTTTCAACCCTGCGTACAATGGAAATTCCACTATGGGACAAAATGACCCTAAATTCGTGTAGCGCGTTCGTTTCAGAACATCTGCTGCCATAGCACTAATAAACGTTACATGACATCATATTTTGGTATTATAACATGAAATTCTTACATTTTTGTGAAAAGATCGTACATTTTGTTGTATTATATAATTTTAAATCCATTACCCGTTCTGTAATACTTCTTTTTCCCGAAGTAACCTCCTTTACTAACACTATGGTTTGTAAAAATCAAATAATATATTTAAAACGTAATATATACAGGTTGATGATACTAAACAATGTTCCAGACAAAAGTTAAATGGTATTGGAGGACATATTTTTCCATATAGATATCTTTTTTTTTTATGTGGATGTGTAGAGGTCATATGGAAGTCAACTTTGGTTTTTTTTTTTAATGGAATCGTATATTTTTTAAATGCACTACTCGATGCTGCTCATTATTTCCTACATAGAAATCACCACATGAAACTCCCTACATAAATCACTTATGACAAAATATTAGTTAGAGAATATTTTAATATTTTAATAATGTGTACAGGAGTTAGTATTGTACAGGTTTGACCTTAAGTGGATGGTAAAGGTAAAGTTTGGAGTTAATATAATTAATTTTAACATAATTTTGTACAGAACAGTGAGAATACCAAAAGGTTTTTCTGTCTCCTTTAAATTAGTGTTATATTTTTCGTCCAAAGTCATTTGAACGTCATTTCCGTTTTGATGTGTGCTACAATGTCGCATGATAAAAAAACAAGTGCAAGATAAAAGAAACATCCTGTATACATACATATATACGCATTGACATGACTACAGTCTAATTAATTTATTGTTTTGCTACACGGAATAATATCACATAGAAGATGGTAGTTGAATTCGTCACGACACCTGCTACAATGTTACGAGTACAAAAATACAAGGTACCATGAAAAAAAAATTATTTTGGCTCCCACACAGAAAGTATTTACGGCACATAATATCTAATCCCTCGAAATATTCCACCAATCGTTTTTAAATGTAACACTCTGTATGAACACGAAAAGAATCGAGTGTATTAATCTTGATTGTACTTGAAATCTTGCTGAAATATTCATGTTTCGTGAGTTGAGTAATATAGTTTCTGGGTATCGTTTGATACACTCTGTACGTACATTGAATAGCCCGTTTCTCGCGAAGAAGTAACTCTGATTGGCTCAGTTTCGTGCAGTGTAGATCGGATTACATCGACAGACAGAACTTCTCATCCAACAACTCGATGAAATTGCTCTGCGTGCTTCTAATTTGTATCTCGAGTGATTTAAAGGGTAGCTATTAATGTCTCTCGTTTGCTCTCTCACAATTGTCCTCATTATTAGTCTCGTTAATAAATCTTTTCGCGGCGTTTAAGCTCGACTGCTGTTCACTGCTAATTGCAGAATTTTTATGGAAGATCTTAAATACGCTGACAGTGTATCAGTATGGTAGGAGTTGCTGCGAGTCTTTGATGGTGCTCGATGAGTCGAACGCGACATGAAAGAGCTGTTGCTAAGTGTTCAACCCGGGAGTCGAATGAAGCTGTTAAAAGTTTCAATTAGCTCAGATATGGCAGTAATTGTTTCACTGTTAACTTGTCTGTTCTAAGAAAACAGTTATAAAATGATGTGTATTCATTGGAACTTCCAGTATTCCACAAATATTCATACAAGAAGAGAACTTTTAGTTTGTCGGGAATGGGAAAAAGTTCTAGTTCAACAATAACAGTTATTCTGTTTTGACAAACTAAAAGCTCTTGCTTGTGATAATACTTTGCTACGTCTATAACTAATTTCAGCGAATATCTAGATCAGGCCCGGGTAACTTCTTCGCCGCTGTCGCTTCACGACTCTCACTACTAGTGTACCGATTTCAAGCGTTTCTGACAGGTAAGAGCGCCGCCATATTGGTATGTGATGTCGATAACATAGATTTGCAAGCATAGTCGGGTCATCCTGACGAACTTGAAGTCGTCCTCAATGTAAGAGTGCAGTAAATAATTCTATAAAAATCACGATTTACTTACTCAATTATATTTATCCTATTTCCAATTCCTTGAATAGTGCTGAATGAGAAAATAATATAAACTTTTATATTTTACTTTAGAATATCTACTTAATAATATGTATATGTTTCTCCGGAAGTTTTATTAATCGAATATAAAATAACTGTTAAAATTGTATGTACTTTATTGCCAGAATTAAGGTAACTAAAGTTAACTTAAAACAGGAAAGAAATAATTTAAAAGTTAAATGTTTACTAAATAACTTTTGTATGTCAAACTTTACAGTTTCATTGAACCCATTTTATGCTGTAGAGCTGGTCGAAACAATGAGATTACGGGTCGAAGGGTTTTTTCAAACTTATTGGACAATTTTAAAGGGTTCGAAACGAACTGATATTGTTCTATTACAACTTTGACTGGCGTTTTCAATTTATCTTTCGATGAGCAAAAAAGCATCTTACTTTTATCAAATATTCCTTATTTCATTTTCATAATATCCATTTATTTCAAATTTATCCAGTTATTTCAAAATAACATTGTTGTTGACACTACATACTTTTTTATATTGCCAATACAAAGAATATGAAATAATATTTTGGTACAAATTATTATTGTAAAAGATTAGTGAGTGAAAAGTGAGGTTTTAAATATCAGCGACGTAGGCTGCTGGATGAAGTCGAAATAATTTCATGCTATTTCATCAACTTTCAACAATTCTTTTACAAGTATAAATAATTTTCAAACTGCCGATTGCTTTAAATTCTTTCACAGATAATTTATAACAATTTATATCCTCTAGAGCTTGTTTTGAATCTTTTATGCTATACTTGTTATAGAGAGGGCTCTTCTTCTTTTTATTTGTCATTTTAGATTAGGTTCAATTCTTTTCTGAACAAATAATCGAGTACTGATTCAAGAGAACGTATCAAATAAATTGATTTTTAGTATTATAATATAAATTTAATTCTTTTAGAATACTATGACGTCCTAACCTATTTCTAAGATAGGTCCTAACGTAACCTATTATAAAAGAGAGACTTTTTAATAGCAATTCTCTTACATTTCAGTCGGTCAAACTTTTTGCCTATAATCTAACAAAATACAGATGAACATTAAAGACTTTTTCCTTGTTTATATTCCTTGTTTCCCTTGTTTGTGTGTTTATCTTTGGTTTCAAGAATGTTTTATACAGGGTGTCCCAAAAATGTACTTCCATGAAATGGGTAATTCCTGGCGTGATTTGAAGTAACTTTTTCCTTTGCGAAACTGTTCTCTGTGACTTTGTTAAGGAGTTATTAACGAAAAACACGGACCAATCAGAGTGCGGCTACAGTGGAAGAGTGTTGGCTTGGCCAATACCAAAGTCACACTCAGCGGGACCTGTCGCCGAGTCGGAATGCGTCCGCTGTTGCCGCGCCCTGGTTGGTCCGTGTTTTTCGTTAATAACTCCTCAACAAAGCCACGGAGAACATTTTCGCAAAGGAAAAAATTACTTTAAATCACCTCAGGGATCACCCATTTCAAGGAAGTGCAACATTTTTAGGATACCCTGTATGATCATACTGTTCCTTAGTGAAACAAGCGAGCGACTCGATAATGACATTAGCTGCAAATACTCGACAATTTTAATCCTACGAATAATTAAAATAACTTGCTCTTTTCTTTTAATTTGTCCATTTAAAGTCGCATCAACTTCTATGCTATTAGCGACCACTGTTACATAAAATGACTTGCCTTCGTATCGCGTTTGGCATTTGTTATAACGTTGCGTTAAGCCGCTTCGATTCCTATAAGCATGTACTGCGAATATGTACAAGTCAAGTTTATTAAAGTTCTAAATACCAATTATGCGTTCTTATAAACAAATATCAATTATGTGTTTGTGTATTACATTCGTGTAACTATTTAACGACATTGTTGCAACCTAAGAGGTTAGGTCTAAAAATTCGAATAGCTTCGAAAGAGATAAAGTAACTCTGCTAACTGCTGACTAGTGTACATATGTATGTGGCTATCATGTATACACCTCTGTACGTATGCCTGCGACGAATGCGCCTTCCCACGGTAATATTGAGAAACTATTTAGGATGCACGTAGTATGAACTACGGTGCGTGAGGTATTACAGTGAATTCCCGATATAAGTCATTTGCGCGGTTCTGGCGAAGGACATTTAGACGAAATCTGTGGTTCTCGCCGAACGTTGCATTTCGTAACGTAAATGACACTATCCGTTTATATGTCCTAAACCTGTGACATATAGACGGATAGTGACAAGAAGGTTGACAAAATATCTTTCTCTGATACAATGTTGCACGCCGAAACGGACAGCGGAGGTCGAGAGTCGTCGCCGCTGAGGAGTGTAACATAAAACGATCGGGTATATCGGTGTGAGACCAGAAGATCACTATTAATCCAATAACAAAACTCCTTCATTTTTCATTATTTTTTTATGAGTCTTTCACGAACATATTCGTGGTATTTTTCTGAATAAAATGAAACCGAATATGATATAATTCCCACGATATTTACTTGTGCAATGAGCGATGAAAGTTACTTTCAAAAGGCGACATTAGGGTACAAGTAGAAACAAATAAAAGAAAACACAATACCTGTATTAGAAATATATTATGTGTGCTTTCGTTAAGAGCAAATCTATTATCGGTGAGACAGTTGTGTCAGAGTGGTTATTGAGTTGTATTTTTTGGTCGCT
>CM052123.1:987311-1051563 GCA_028454245.1 Halictus quadricinctus
ATATTGTACTCTCTCTGTCGTATAATAATGGTAGCAAGTGAATATTTAAACGGGAATTATTGACGAATGCAGCAGTAAGTTACGTTGTAGCGCAAAATTGTGATGGCTTCAATCAAAATCAATGTTTCATGACATTTGTCATTTGTTTTGACACATCTTTCAATTTTTAGATTAACCTAATAATTACGAATTATAACTAATTTTCTAATTTCATCCGCTGATCGAAATCAATTGTTTTATTTCAGTTGAATATCAACCCATTGAAAAGTAAGATGAAAAAGAGAGAGTTATAAAGCAAAGATCGAGTTGTGATTGATCAATAATTTCAAGCTCGCGCATATAGGGAAAGCAAAGCTTCGCAGCCAAGGGATCCTACCTACAAGTTTAAAATGCAGTAACGAAATTATGAAAAAATCCAGAAACTGTCTGAACACTCAAAATAAAAATTAGGGGTAATATTTTTAATTTATTGTTTAATTTAATCTAGTTTTTTGATAATAAATGTTGCGTTCTATATTTATTTATTTTTTTTTGTTACTATTATTATGGGACAGAGGGAGTATTTCTTACCTTCTCATCCCAATCCAGCCATATCACGCGTAGAAACAACAATGATAGGAAAGAGAATAATATAAAGTATACGAGAGGTATGTTGTTGTGTTATAAGTTATAAAACGGACTCTGTGCAGTAGCAACAGTTTTTTGCAAATATCTCGGAGACGAAGGTCGTCCGGCGATAACATATATACGAAAAAATTGTTCAGAATTATGCCCCCGGCAACATATTTCAAGATCATTGAAATCATTTGCTTGTATCAGCAGCACGTTTAGTAATACAAGAAGATAGTGTTGAGAAAGAAAAGAAAGCGACAATGCTGACAAAGAAAAATTTTCAAAACAAGACGCATTTCTGGTGGAATATGTTTAACAAATAATTTATTAAAAAGCAAAACAGGATTCAGAAATTTTGCGAGAATGTCATATGAGGACTGTGAAAAATTACTCAGTATAAATGGACCGAGAATAGCAAAGAAGAATACGAATTTTCAACCTTGAAATAACTATAACTGTAACATTAAACCTTGAAATAACGGTACAATAGTTTTCGCCACAAAAAGCGGGTTCCCATTTTATAGCGCAACGTGTTGAAATCGAAATTGTATAATTGAAAATCTTCCTTTGTTAGTCGAAAAGAATTCACCAATATAATCGCGTCTGTCGCGTGCGAAGAGAATTCCGATGAAAGATCACATACATTAATGGCTTGACGTAACATGCAACCACTAGCTTTACCGCATTTGAATCATTTATCCAATATTAATTTGGCGGGCAGTTGTTCGGAATCGGAACGCGTACCGCAAGGATCGAATATGGGATTTACAATCCTGCGTGGATTGAAAAGAGAATCTCCGCGGCTTGGATTCACAATAGCGTGATCTCCTTTCATTTTTCGCGCAACCTTATTTCAAAGAACTAAATTAATAGTTGACTAATAGATAAATTTAATATAAATTTATATTAATACCAATAAATCGATGTCAGCTCGAAATAATAAAGATCTTTACATTTTTCGAAATTCCACAATCACTTTTCGCTTCGAGGTTCATATAACTACTTGACTGTGAACTTTTATGCAAAATAAAAATTGTTTGCAATAATTACAAGATACAGGAGCTACATAAACATTTTTTCCTTTTTTTTTAAATAACTAAAAATAACAAAAAAATTCTGAAAATAACAGTATTTTTAAATTCTTTCAATGTTTTCTACCTACTCAGTTTTGTCGTAACTGCATAAAATTCGCAGTCTAATCATCACACAGTAACAATAAATTGTAAAAGTTTATATATTTGCCCTTTTATTAAAACAAAAACTGTCACATACCTTCATCATGCAGCAAATGCAAATTAATGTAAAATTATTAAAATAATGAAAATCTAGATCGGTTTCTGACAACAAGAGCGTATAAAAAGATTTTCTGCGGAAATCGAAAATGAGTATTCTTGCCATAAATAGTTTGTAAATAGTCAGGATTATTTCTAAATGTCCTGTGTTTTAATTATTTTTACCTTTAAACCTTTTTGAAATGAATGTAGAAAAACTTGTACAGATTAATATTATTGCGTGTACTTTCTTTTTCCATAAATCGCTTTATCAAACACTTGATAGATGAAATAATGATATAATTATCATGAAAGTGTCTTCATTAACTTTATACGAATACTCAAGAAAAATAAAATTTAGTCTATGCATTATTATTATGATGATTATGATGATAAAAAGTTTCAGTACGCTCCATATCAAAACGATATTATCGTATTGTTCTGATTTCTAGTTAAGCGTACTCACAGATTTTCGTGGAAGTTCGAACTTTTTGAAAATATTAATGGGAGAAAACTCCTTGTGTTGGCCCTGTCGGACGAGCTTTTAATAATCGAGTGCCCTTCGGAAGAAACAACTAGCTTCGATAAAAGTTTCCGTTGCTGCAGTTAATTACGCGAACGGTGCAGGTGGAAAATAAATTGCAGCAGTTCGGAAGCGCCAGGAACATTTCCATTTAATTAATGTAATGAGCCTGGTGACGAGCAACAATTAGTCTGTTAATAAACTTCGGAAATTAACTGCTAGATATACTGGAGAAGTGTGGATTTCCGCTTTTCCCGGAGTCAACGCGGATTGTTTTCGATTAATGGGTCGTTGTTGATTGGACACTTTACTGTTACACGCAATGCTTTCATACAGGTTTAAACCGCGCAGTAGAGAGTGGAAAAGTATTACGCGTAACACGCTGTTCTGTTCTTTTTTTCATGGAAAGATCTGATAATAGTTACATATTTTACAGATTTAAATGAACGTATTTTATTCTTTATTTCGCACAAGAGTTGTTCGCGGAACATTCTTTAACGAGGTACTCTAATGTGAACTTTAAAAAAAAAATCGATTAGAAATTAACCAGATTAACTGAAGTACATACAATTTTTCTTATAGGCATGTGTAGGTGACTATTATTGGTATAACTTCAAACATATTTTACTCAGATTCATATGTTTTTTAAAATGGAGTCTATCAGATTTTAAAATCTACTTAACCAAATGGCTTAACGTTTAAAGTACTCCTTTCTCCCACTTTTCAAGCTTTTGAAATTGGAAAATATCATGAAAAAATCGGCAATTAAATTTTAAAGTCATTTTTTAAATTCATAACTTTTCCTTTAGTGCTACTCCCTGCTATATACCTATAAACTCGCTTTATTTCAGTATCTGCTTGGTTCTTTTATTTTAGATGAACAAAATGGCCGGAATCTCGGACGACATGAGACAAACAGTCTGGCGAGACAGATTTAAATTTTTACCAATAAGAAAAGATTATATGTGTTATTGAAGTTTGCCCCGAAATATTATTTGAAAAAACGGTTGCAATGTTTTTATTAAAGAATGTCTTAAAACACATAAAAATATACAGTTTACAATAGAACAGCCCTTCGAGGAAGAACATCTCGATAAAAATTATCAACATCAACATCTATAACATCGATATCTATATATCAGATTCTTGGTATTTTACGTAAATTTGTCATTCGGTAAATCAATTTTTCTAATTGCTCAACAAAAGTCAGGTCGTTTGATCCAATTTAAAAAAAGTTATACTGTTTTGGAGGCCGTTCGAATACTTTCGTGAGCCTGTGTATGTTCTCCAATTATGAATATGATCGTCAAATATGCAAATTATGAGACGTTTTTCGATGAAACTGGCTGTTGGATCTATGTTACATAAGCCCCTTCAATTAACTAATATAACACCGTCCACTTCTCACATTACTTCACTAATTCCATGTGATTCAACGGAAAGAATAAAAGCAATAGGTACATGTTATATTCGTTATGACAACAGTAGTTCTAGAAAACGGAGAAAAAAACTCGCAAAGCTTGCGAAAATTGCAACAAACCTACTTGCAATAAACATTTCTGAAACACAAAATTGTATAGAATGCATTCGACAACAGTAGATACATTTTTTACAATGTTTGTACTGTTACTTCCACCTTCTACTTAATAACAAATTTATTTAATAATAGCGTTTATTTTATTGATTTAAGTGCATTTCGCAAACACTTTATTACAGCTTTATCGTTATGTACACTTTTATATGTGAACCCGAGTACCCCGGTTACGAAACGCGCGTTGCAAACTCCGAAGTGGAAATCTTTTTAATTATTTCAACTGCAAATACATGAATCGATCGGAACGGAGTTAAATAACGGGGATATGAACGGGTTTAATGATATTTTATCGATCGTAAAAAGTTTCTAGCTCAAAGTTCCAAATGGGTATCCGAATACCCGGATATGAACAGAAGGGTTAAAACAGCTGTTATTGCTGTTTGGCGAAATGGTTTTCCGTAATGTATCTCACAGTAAATTTTGGAGAGGAAGACATTCGCAAACGGTTGGCGTCGCGTATATTTCGAAGCTGTAAGATCAGGTGATACATCGGTGTTGCGCCGCGGCGGATATTATACATGTATGCTGGTGATTTATCGCGAATCGTCGCGTGGGAACAATAGGCAAAGTGTGCATATGCACGCCGCGCCGGTTTGATTGTCGATTCTCGTTACAGAACTCTACGCGCCCCATTGAGTCCATTGAAAGCTCTGAAAATTTTTCCACCGCGAATGTCAGCCTGCGAGAATTCAATCGCTTATCGCAAAAAGCAGTCAATCCACTACGGAAGCCCGGTCATTAGTTTACTAAGTAACGACGCATTGTGCTGCGCCATGCTTCTCCCGCCACGGTGGCTTCTCCACATTCATCATCAATCGAAGTCTCACATTTTTTACGTCTACCACGCACACCGCGCCGTAAGCTACAAAGTTAATAAATTCAATATAAAATTTTTATATTCTAAGATATGATAATAAACATTTTTCTTGTAAATTTTTTAAAAATGTAAAGTAACTTTGAAGTGTGCTAACAAGTAAAAAATTGTAACTGTTTCATTTCTACTTTATTTGCGATTATTTTGAACGATTAATTTTTTAACGGAAATCCCGGGAACATCCTTCACAATCTACAAGATGCAAAAGATTGCATTCCGATAGATCCATCCGTTCCTAATAATTATAATGCTTTTATTAGAAAGCATTTACAGAGAATATCTCGGTAACTATTAGATTTTCATCGCACATACCCTTATAGTTTTTTTATTCAGTATTTAATTCTCTCTTCAACCACACGATTAAAATTTACCCTTTACAATAAAGATACTCAAGATAAAAAGGTGATCCTCATATTTGGATAAAAAATCTAATTATTACATTGTATGCTACTGTTGAAATCATACAATTTTCGTTTCAACTATTTTTTCATATATCAAATAGTTTAAATGTAAATAATTTAGGTGGCACACTTAGCTGAATATATTTTAAATGGAATAATTGCAGCAGCATAATTGGTTTTAGCTAGTTTTATGTTATCGTGTCCGAGCAGAAATTGATTGTTTTTCAATACACTGGTGTGTACGAAAGAAGACGTGGATGCTTTTCTTTCTCTGCGTGGTCTTAGTGATCGTAGGCACATGTTAATATTAATATACATTTAGTTCACTATGAATAACCATATAATCTTCCACGAGGTACAATCATCATCGTTCGTCTCTCTCTAGCGCGAAACACTATTGTCCAATCGCCGCGCTATACCTCTAAGTATATATGCAGTAGAACCGATCGCATCGGTAAGGTAGATTTCCTATATTATGGAACAAGGAAATTGATAGCGTTAATGTAGAAAAGTGAGTGAAGAATTTTGGTAACTATGAATTAACATTCTTCAAAGCATCAATAATGATTGTAGTTACTTTTCAATCGCATTTACGCACCGTTTACTGCTTTATAAAGAAAAATACTGGATTGAGAATAATATATTTTTCTTTGAATCATGAAACTCGAGCCATTCTATAGGTTTATTCAACCATTTCTCGTTTCCAGTGGCACGTAATCAATCGGCATTTATAAATGAATTATGGAAGTGGAGCTCCGTTGAATTCAAACGTAAATAAAAAAAGAATGAAAGAAAAAAGTAGTTCAATGATTGCTCAACCTCCCATGATGGTTCCGTTAACGATGGCAATCGATATTCGAGATCCAATTGTCTTGACTGTTAAGCGGGTCAATATTTGAAGCTGTGGATTGATATTACGAAACGCGATTCGAGTAGGTCTACCAACGAATGCTGCGAGGAACCATTCCATGATGTGCGATTCTTTTAAAAAATTATAAACGTGCCCGATTAATTGACGAAAATATTTGTCGGTCATTCGGTTTAAAAGCTAACGTGTTGCAAATATGAGCCACTACTGTTTCGTTAACATTGTAACCTTCAAATGTTTGAGTCACAGAATATTTAAATTCTATGCCCATACACGCAGAGGGCTATTTGAACGATTCGACTACCATTAGCGATAGAAAAAAAAATGCATCGAACTAATCGAAGGAGAAAATCTGCGACTTTCACCATTAAGCTTTCATCTTCGAACGTTTGCCGCTCAAATCGCTCAACTTTAAACATGTATAACTTTGAACCAGTGAATTCCTAACGTAACAACTTGAGTTTTTGGCATTTTCTTGTCAAGATCTACAGGATCATATAAAAAAAAGTTAAAAATGCCTGGGTCCCGTAAGTGAAGTGCAGCCTAATTCTATTTAGTTCTGATAACAAAGTAATATCTATTTACTATATCTTTCAAGTTTGAAAGAAATTGTGTAAACGAACACAATAGATATAACTCAAACTAACCGATTATTTGATCATTGAACTAAAACCTTATATACAGCTTGTCTCTAATCAAGAAAATCCAGCACTCTGCTGGAACTACTTCATTTACACTGTTGCAGCACAACAAGATTTAACTTGTGCTGATTACCGTTTGTGAAGCAACTGAAGTATCCTAGACCATACTATTCAGGTTATAGCCCTTAATTTTCGTCATAGTCCTCAAGATGTGCCTCTTAACTTTTCTCGCACCTGTTGCCAAATATCCTATACTACTATTTATTGTATACTACAGTACACACACTCTTTCTCTCAATAGTTCGGTATGCGGGGCTGCAAGGGAACATTTTTCCAAGAAATTAAGTTCCCCTACCAATTACTCTCGTACGCGGAGAACCAAACAAACAACAAAGTTGCCTCCTTAGTCGCTAATTGTCTCTCCCAACATTTCGCGAGGCTTCCTCGTGCATAAACGTGATCAGTTGCATTAATTGTTTGATATTTATTTGTGAATATGTAATAAAGAAATTGATAACATCAATTTTATTATATATAGTATAATATTATATTTAGTATAGTTAACTAATAATGTATATAAAATATGTATGTACCGTAATAAAAGATGCGTACAGTCTGTTATAGTAATATTGGGACACTTTTAAAAAGACGATAACTTTTTTAATATCGGACCATATGACTTGGATTATTTTTTGTGACGTGCAAAAGGAATTTTGAAAAAATTGCAATGATCGGTATTGCAGAGAGAATACTAAAAGTTGTTTTTTACCATTTCTTTTATGTGGGTCGTATTGAAAATTTCAAAAATACGTTTTGTAGATCTTTTTGGTATGCATTGGACCAACTATTAAAGGAGTCGCTTTTGAAATACGAACGCGAACATGGTCGCTCAGTAGTAGGGGAACCGTTCGAATGTGATGAAGGAGAAAGCGAACTATTGAGAAATGAATTATTGGGCGAGAATAGTCCATTCGACTAAACTCTCTCTCTGGTAATAGTAACTTCTTCAACATTAAATTTAGCGTTCTTAATATGTATGAAATATTGCATAATATTTATATTAATTTCTTGCCATGCTTCCACAATTTTCATGTTTGGTATTTCTTTGTTATTTACCCTATAATTATTTAATCCTTCACCTACTTCAAAGCATATACATAGGGTGGTCCACGCAACTTGTACACCACTGTAACTTCCAAAATATGCGTTGTACGAAAACGTTTTGTATACAAAAATTGCATGGTTTGAAGGGGTACATTAGGTAGTGTATTTATTTTTTTTTTATAGGTGAACATTTTTCGGATATTTAAACGTCAACTTTGTTCTTTTAAATGGAATACTATATTTTTTATAGTAAAATATGGAAGAATGTCGAATTCTGGGAAAAAAGGATTCACCTTTGTTAACCTTAAATTTAATAATTAACGAGTAATTTCACTTTATTTCTCGGGATTGAGTCTCAAGGTAAATTCTTCCTCGTGTTTCTTAAAATCATTAAAACGTTTATCAAATTCTTACAACTAATTCTGTAGAATTTTATAATATTATTCCGACTGAAGAATAGCTGATGCTTCAGCATTTTCTGTTACTAATATTTCACTCAATTCAAAATGAGATAAGTTTCCAATTTGAAATTGTGTCTGTAATAATCGTCATTTTTGTTCTGTGGCTTTCGCATAACCAAGAAGATTAAAAATAAGCTTAATAAGATCAGAAATAAAATTTATTTTTTTTTTTTGTAAAAATATAAATTATCTCTATAAATTCAAGATCGCGGATTTCAGAGCGCATTTCAGAGCTTTGCGCGCCGCACTTTGGGAACCCTTGCTCTAAACTTTAGATTCAAAAGCAAAGGTGTTGAACTGCGACATTGTAGCTCCGTTGACTCCAGTTGACTTCCAAAGAGTGTTCAAAGTCAATCTGAAGATCTCACGGTACATCCTACTGCGTCGAGTACAGGACATTTTCTACTTCGCTTCTCCATCGTTGCACCACACTCGCGCGTGACTACACGTCAAACAGAGGACGAGTGACAGAGCAACGGACCATGCGATACATCAAAGATAGCACGTAATGTCACCGCTTTCTGTCTGGATCTTTGTCCACCGATGTCGTTGCTGCCCTTCGCGAGTTGAACTTGTCTGTTCTGAGGCGTTTAGATTTTTTCCTGTTTCCATTATGTTAATTGTTCATCGTTAAAAAACACAGAAAATACATTGTGTCCCAAAAATGTTGTACTTCTTTGAAAGGGATAATTCCTGATATCACCTCAAGTAATTTTTTCCATTGTGAAAATGTCCTCAGCGGCTTCGTTAAGGAGTTGCTAACAATAAACGCGCTCCGATTGATCCGTGTTTTTTGTTAATAACTCCTTAACAAAGCCGCAAAAGAACATTTCCGCAAAGGAAAAACTTACTTTAAATGACATCAGGAATCACCCCTTTCAAGAGAACAACATTTTTGTGTCAGCCTGTATAGGTATATTTACTTCATATTATAGGTACAATGACATCTCGATTTATGAGAAAATGTGAACCTTTTTTATTTTTAATTACTTCTTTATAAAACTTTTACCAGCATACATATTTCTGATTAAAATATGACCAAACACCACACAATTTGAATCATGCTTACTTGTTTAATGAAGATACCTGAATTTTCCATTATCCGAATACGTGGTTCGAATTTAAATATAGTAATTCTATTTATTGTAAAAAACAGTAAAGATTTAATCTAACATTGTAACAAGGTAACTGTCCGATTGTTTCATCAGTTTCACTGATTAGTACGGAAAATAGAAGTTCTACTATGCCGCGAATTGAATAAATAAACATGATCCAGCATGTGTCGTATTTGATGTAATTTCAGTCAGAAACATGTCACGAATATGTTGATAAAAGTTTCAGGTCCCAATATAATTACATACATCGGTAACAAGCTGAACAGAATATACATTAGGCACGCAACAATTACGAACTACTTATTAATTTATTTTAAATACAGAAATAATGTGAATTTTGAATTTTTGTGAATAATGAATTTTTAGTTTTTAAATAAAAATATTTTAACAAATTCTATTAAATTAAAAAAAAAGGAAATATTATTTTTGTCCCCGTCTGCCTATCCATTCGCCGTACTGTGCGTGTGTACAGATTGGTTTTATGGTTAATTTGTACATTAACAAGCTTGTTGTTGATGTTTAGCTAGGTGCCAATTACTGTGGGTCAGTAAATACAGTGAATTCTCGATATATGTCAGCAACACGGGTCTTGGTATCGCTTATTGTCCAGGAGATACTATTCTTTGATCCGCGCCGAACGTAGAAAAGGATACCGATGCTCATCGCTGAGGCCTCGGTCGCTAATAGTAAAACATCTTTATTTTTCATTATTTTTTTATGGGACTTTCACCAACATATTCGTGGCATTTTTCTAATGAAAATGATACCAAATATGGTATAATTCCGCTGATATTTACTTGTGTAATGAACGACGATCCCATAACAATTGTATTAACGGAAAATTGGAGTAAATATGATCCAAATTATATCGTGTTTGGTATCATTTTAGTCAGAAAAATACCACAAATATATTGGTGAAAGTCTCATTAAAAGGTATTTAATAATAAAAAAGTTAAATTTTTTATTTAAAAATCTGAGCTCATGCGGGCCTTTAAACGAATATGTTGGTGAAGGCCTCATAAAAAAAATAATTAATAATAAAAAAGTTTAAGTTTTGATTTAAAGGCCTGAGTTTACGCCAGTCTTTCATCTTTCATTTCCTTGCGTCCGAAACTTTTATCGTTCATTACACAAGTAAGTATCATCGGAATTATATCATAATTGGTATCATTTTCATTAGAAAAAACCACAAATATGTCTGTGAAAGTCCCATAAAAAATAATGAAAATTAAAGAAGTTTTGTTATTGGATTAGTAGCGGTCTCCTCGTCTCACATCGATATATTCGACCCGCATTATGTTACACTCCTCGGGGACCGAGGTCTCTCATGCTCCATGGCCCTTCACGGGGTATACCCCGCGGTAGTGGGGATAACTTCGCGACGTTTATCAACCATGCCTCGGCGACATATATAGAGAATTCACTATACATAGATTTTCGAATGGTTATTTATTTATTTCTTTCGTGAATATATGCTTTCCTGCCATAGGGGAAAAGCCTAATTAGAACCAATGCCTTGGCTGAATTATCTATATTGAATAAGACAAGTATTTCAAGAGTTAATGATAGTATTAATTGATTAACTATGCTTTATAAATTAGATCCAACCTAGGCGCTGGTCTAAATTCGGCTATTCTCCCCTATTAATAATTTTCAGTTATAAAAATCTGTGTATTCCGAATACAAATAGGTAAATAGGAACCGTATAACGAGAATAAATGTTGGTTTACGATCTATATACCTACTGTATTTGTAATCGATTAGAGAAGCGATATATTAACAACCAATGAAGGCACGTAATACGGTAAATAATTTTGTTTTTTATAACCTCCCTTGTAAATATTGGATTATAAAATTTCTCTTTAACATTGTTAAGCCACACATATTTTGCTCTACATTATTAACGCTTTATCGTTCAATACATAAAAGTGTAGCGAACAAATTTTAATTATTCCCTTTATCGCGAATAAACGCTTGGGTTTTTGATTAAATTCTGTTCAGGTTGTAAGGCCGAAGATTGAATTACCGTGGTACGCGTTTGCTCGAACTGTCGTTCGCAGAATTAATTTTGGATGACTGGTGTGAATGGAGAGCACGCGGTCTCTGATAATTAGTATTGTATGATTTGTGCTATGAATGCTTGACGGAATAAACCCGAACCTGCACAAATGTTTGTAGAGGATTTCGAGTCGGAAATTTAATTGTTCGAACAACGAAAGTAAGAATTATTAATTATTTCTACCGCTAATAGAATTTCAAAGTATAGTTGTCACGTCGAAACGATGGATAATTTGTTCCGTATCCGTATTTATGAAAACTATTGTTTGTTATTGTTGAACGTCCACAAGCTCTAGCAGCTCTAGCTTTCGTGAAAAATTCTTTCGGCATGCGCAAACAACTATTCAAATAGAGGCACTCGCAACGATATTTTGTTACGTAGTGAAAAATAAAAATTCCGAATTGGGAAGCAGTGTTCTTAAAACAGACGTCAGCTTACCAAAAATTCTCCGAATTCATAGATTTGCAACGTCAAGAAATCGCTGTTATACACTCTTATCGTTAACTCATTCTTCTCCTAAAACTTTTTTACTATCACCTTCGTCTTCATCATTTGCTTTCGCACCTCTTTCGAGAATTTGCATATCTGCTTGGCAACATATAGAATGGACCAATAACTTTAACCACTTTGAATATTCCCGTTATTTGTAATGATATTAAAAAGTGATATATACAAAACTTGCAAGAAATAGAGACAGAAATGTGATGCTAACATTTTTTAAATGGGTGAAGGCTTTTCGGAGGCATTCAAGGTCACCTTGATTTCTCTAAACGGAATGACGTACCTTTTGTATCGTGAATCGATGGAGTATCAAATTCTGCATAAAAATTTGTTGGCCTTTGTTGGAAAATCTATTCAATGTGCGCATGCGTCTGCGGAACATTCTAGCACTGATGAGATATCGGCCAAGTTTTCTCGCGCATGCGCGCCCAAAACAGTGACGTATCTATATTATGAGGAAAATGTAGTGGGGCTGTGATATTGGCAGGAAAGTACAGGAATAATCTCTTCCGAGACGAGACGAGTGTCCTACGAGTTTTTGATAAGTTACCGTTAATATTTTATTATACAATGGCACCTAATATTGGAGAAGGAGCTACAAAGATGCGAAGAAGTTCGTTATTTTCAAAATCAAATCACAACAATTTTTAAAAATGTTGCAGGGTGATCAAGGTACCCCATTTTATCAAGAATTTTATTTTACCGAAGCAAAAATCGCCGCACATGCGCGATAAATCTTGGCCAATATCTCATCGCTGCATCCTAGTATGTTCCACGAGTTAGAACCCTTGCGGCCGGCGCGCGCTATAGCTCTCTCGGTTCCGATCCGTACACGAGACAAGTTGTAGAGCACACGTGTAATTACCTTCATTTAGTCAGTGACGCATTTATTATATACAGTTAGTTAAGTATCTAGTCTTGGTTATTGATCCTGCCCCCAAACCCTAATGCAAAAGAAACTTAACTAGATATTAACGAAATCGTTTTGTATACGTGCCTTACCATATTCAGGTAAAGGGACATAAGTTCGAGCACTTACTAGCTTTCAGGTAGTACATATTGAAAGTTATCTCAATTATTATGAAAATTATTTGATATTCTATCGATTCATGATACAAAAGGTAAGTCAATTCATTCAAAGAAATCAATGTGACCTTGAATTCTCCGAAACGCCTTCACCAATATAAAAAATGTTTTCATTGCAATGTTTCCCTGTCTATACAATGCAAGTTTACTATATATATAATTCTTTAAATATTATTACAAATAACAGAAATATTCAAAGTGGTCAAAGTTATTGGACCACCCTGTATACGAATCACTGCAGACAAAAAAATACGTTTCAAATACTTTCAACAAACTACAATATCTCGCGTGAATTGCATTAAGTTCACTAATACAGAAATGAGTAACTAACAATGACCGAATGTGTGTAACATGCAGTTTAGATTAAGACGATAAGTAAAAACCATATATAAATTTTGCTTAGCATGTCTAGGACAGTGCTGGGTACGGTTGCGGCCCCTCAGACGCTTGCTTCCCCCGCCAATCTTTCTTCGGCGCAGCGCCCACTTTCGCAGTGTTGCCAGTGTCACCAGGTCGAGGAAATCGAGGGGAATACAATGTACCCCCTCTCTGATGACCAGAGTAATATGTGACACGCTGCGTGTGTGCGATGGGGATTGAGAAGAACACCAAGCGTCGCCTCAGTCGCGCGCGGCACCACACGGATCATCACGTGACTAGTCTACGGTCTTATTGTTAGTGGGGGACGTTGGAGTGTGCTCATGGTGGTGGACTGATACAGTTGAAGGGGAAAAGAAGGAGAGGAAACAGACACCCAAATGGGTATCACTTGGCGACACTGAGTGTGACCAGATCAAGACTTGTGTTATGTGGGACTATCTCTGGGTGGGATCCCCAGAGACTACCCACTAAAAACCCACACCCACCTAAGCTTAAGAGGGAGGTGCCTGGATCACGCGGAGGGACCCGCCCGGTGTCCCCATCTCACTCTAACTTCCCCTTCTATCGCGCTATTCTCCACGCTTTCGCCGCGGCCCACTCACGTGACGCGTGTCGTCTCTGCCGTGCATACTGGCAGAGAGAGGGTAACGTTTTCCCCTCGATTCGTGCTCCCTCCCCTCATCTGCGCCTTCGTCGCGTTAGCTGGTGTCTTCGTTGCTCCACTGTATGTAGCTTCGTAGCAAGTCCTCTCGAAGGCAACGGCGCTTACTGGAAGGGGATACTGGGCACTACCGTTGAGACGGTTTTGCCTCAATTGAGGCAAATGTGCCCAGCCCTGCTGCAGAATTTTGTATGATTTACGAACACATCTTCATAAACGATATTTCTTTGAATAAGAGAAGAAACGCATAAGTAGATGAGCTACCGTGGAACGTGACAGAGAAGAAGCATCGGGCACGAAATTCTGAGAGTAGCTATGAGAATCGTGATATTAATTGACCTGGCCTAGAATACTATGTTGTACGTGTTACCGTACTTCCTGCGTGGCATTGATGGGCATTGGCTTATTAAAATGGTACGGCTGGCTTACTCGTGTCATCGTTTAACGCTCCAACGTACTTTTACACGTATCACCGAGCGTAAACATGTTTTTCCTATTCAATTGTGTAACCAGATTCTTTTTTCAAAACTTGCACATTTACCCGATAAAGATTGCTATGGATTTTTTAAACACCGATTTATTATTACATACCAGACTGCCAATTTTATGCATCTATGATAAGAATTAATTGGTTTAGTTTAAACAAATGGGAAGATTAAAACAATTTAAGAATATCGCTTAATTGATATTCAATAATATAGCTTATTGAAGCTATTAAAGCAAGAATAAAATTCCTGCTTGATACCTGTTTCTTACAATCGATGTAGAAAATTTTTATTTTGCATAAAGATCTAATTATTACACAACAGTTTATGCAAAGTGTCGCAAAGTGTGAGTAGTTCTTACTTTGTAAAAAGCAGCTTATCTTTTTTAATTTAGATTTGTTGCATAAAGTTAAGTATTATGTTTTATCTTCGATAGCTTCTTCTCATTGGTTTGGAATTCATTTTGTATTTAAATTGGATAAAATTATGCATCGTTATATTTACGATACGTTTTATCTTTGATAATCCCTCCATATTTGTTTGGAAGTTTACTTGGAAAGGGACACACACAACATTTTCTGTAGCATGAAATTGTCATTGTTTACGAAAGAAGTTCCAGGCTCAACTAAATAAACAAGTCTCAACAGAGATTAGGAATCGAAGTTACAGAGTGTCTTGAAATTTATACCACGAAGGGTTCAGTTGGGTTCAAAACAGGGTCAAAATAAATCAAACTTGAATCCTCTCGAAAAAATACTTTTTACCAAGTTTCAACACTGCAGCTTGTCTGTAAGCGTAGTTGTGACTATAGAAGACAATTTTATATCACAGAATTTTTTCCGATTTTCTGGTTTCAAACTGGCTGTAAAAAATGAAAAACTTAAAAAAATACGGATTTCATCCTGAAGTTTGAAAATTACACTCCTTGCGTCTATTTATCTATAAGCTAGAAAAACTTGGCAATTGGTGTATTAGTAGACTGCGGATCTTTATGCAGAATTAAAATTTTCTGCATCAATTGCGAGAAACGAAGTTACATATTTCTTCTTTTAGTAATTTTAGCCCTTAGCACTCGAATGGCGACTGTAAGGCGCCACTAAAAATTGCTGTATCATAATTCAAAATATTTTTTACATGATTAAATTTGTTTGTATTTAATAAATTACTAAACATTTCAGTATTGTACGAGTAAATTGCACCATTTTCGTATGTATAACATGAAAAAAATATATAGAAGGGAAATATTCTAGGTCGGAAGAAAAATAATATAATTATGTTTTTAAATTCTTTTAACGTTTATATCTCATCTTCTGACTTTTAACAGAAGTGGATAAAACTCACAGTATAATGATAAACATTCTTTTCAAGTTTATCGAAACCAATTTTTCTACAAAAAAATCAAGTGTTACCAAGTCTAGTGTTATCAAGTGTTATCAAGTAACACTTGATTTTTCTTAATTTTTTAGTCATTACGTAATATTTAACATTTCTAGATTTAGACAAACATAGCGCAGATTTTTAAGTTATAATGACGCAGTAAACGAAATCTGATATACGGGTTGCTATATGTGTAAACCTTACTTGGTTTAAAGCAATAAATAAATAATAATAATAATACGACATGACTGTAAAACCTCTACAGAATTATTTGACGTGGATCGAGATCCCGCGCAGTCTAAGTTTTTATCACATTAATCAGACATTTTCTCGCTTCCCAACCATTTATTTTTTGTTAACTACTTTTAAAACGATTTCAAATTGTTTTGAAATAATTTTACGCAAAAATATTTCACGAATATTTTTTACTGCACCATTCCTCAAACAGCTTGTACGTTACTTTACAGCCCACTTAAAAATTTTTCACGTTAAATAAATACGTGAATTTTAGTTTCAAATTTTTTATCTTCTAATAAACACGTTTGATTATGATTTTGTTCATAGCATTTACTCTCAATGTAACCATTATCTGTAAAAAGATAATGAATTGTAAAAATAAGATTTTCGGGACGAAATCTGCTTCCTTCTTCGGCCCACAATTACTGAAAGCAACAGCCTTGAAAATTGAATTCGTGTGCTTATTTAATGCAGATATATGCTTATAAAAATATCTTCTGCTAGCATTGCTGAATTCATATATCGTATGTTTTTTTTTGTGTTTTTCATGTTTTATGACTAACGTTTGCAACTGAAAAATTGGAAAAAGTTCCTTAACATGTGGTTCAATATCTGAAACGTATCAGACTTTTCTTAGGGATTTCTTGATATAATTAAATGAAGAAAAAGGGGCTGATATTGGATATTCGATTTCATCTGTAAGTACCTTTACAGGCAGGATGCCTGATTGAATCTTGGTAGAAAGTGTTTCCTTTTGATAAGTTATCGAACGAATAATTTTTGGTTACAGTAGGTTCGAAGGCAATTTCGACTCTCTTATTCGCCCTTTGAAGAAAACTTATGTGTATAAATGAAAAAATAAATAAAAAATAAAGAAATTTCCATTTTTATTATACGGAGATTCACCCCTTTTCAGAACTAAGTTATTTAATATTTTAATGTAAGTACAACTAGATATGTCGTAAAAAGGGATATTTTTCTTACAAATATGATAGGGTAAGGGACCCAATTACAGTAGGGGGGTGCCAACTGCTGTGCCTATATTAATTGTACTTATTTTTAAAGTGTAATGAACATTAAAAAAGAGATATTAAATTGTTTTTGTTAAAATCAGTTAATATGTATGTTATATATCTCTTTTTCAATATTCATTATGCTTTAAAAATAAGTATAATTAATATAGGCACAGTAATTGGCACCTCCAAAGTAATTGGGTCCCTTACCATACTTCTATTGTATCCTAATTTGCAAACTAATTTCGACGAACATCGGAAGAATCATTAATGCTAGAGAACAACTTTACCAAAAAATAACTTGACTCAGTGCAATAAAATCTTTAAATAACAGACTTGTGAAATTAAATAAAATTTTCGTGCTTAATTTTAATTGTAAAGATATATTTCCATAAACAAAAATAGATACGATAGACTAATATAATAGATAATAGATTGGAGAACCTACTTTATTATTTTAATGGTGCCCCGACTTTAACGAACATTCTTTTCCTAGAACATTCTTTTTCTTTTAACAATTCATTCTAAATTGTAAACGATAATAGATAATGCAGATGAATCAGATAATGGAGTTTCTGTAATAAATGAAAAAGTTTGTACTATATTATTTATTCATTCCGCGTGCGCGGTATTGTTGAGAATAATTATTGTGAGGCAGTTGGTATGAATGGATGGTATGGATTGGTATGAGTGAGCGGTGTAAGTTGGTACGAGTGAGCGGTGTAAGTTGGTACGAGTGAGCGAAGTTTGAAAGAGTGTGTGCAGAGAGTGAAGTTGGCGGGCTCCTGGCTGTTTGAAACGGTGTGAAGGCGTGGTCGTGGAGAGAGCTGCTTGAGGAACGCGGTTGCATTAGTATAATATTAAGTGTTTGTTTTTTTTTACCTTTATATATCTTTAGTTAATAAATAACCTTTATAAAGCAACAGGTATCATATTGTACAATATATTTTATCGCTGTTTATTAAAGTTAAAACAAGTTCTGCAACTGGGAGCTCTAGCCGATGCACCATTTCTTTTATTTCACTTTTAAACAACCTGTTTCTTTTTTTACTAAATTCTGTATCGAAATACTAACCTGTAAAATTAAAAAAAAAGTGTCATTTACAGAATATCATGGAAATAACAGTAACAGTAGAAAAGAGGCGAACCTACATGGAAAAGTAAACAAAAAATGTGGAGTATCGTTTTTTTACGTGGAGCGCCAACATCAAATAAATTGATGTTAAACATTTATTTAGCGCACATTCATACTTACTGTGATTAAAAAACGGTAGTGTGATTAAAAAACGATAAATAATGGTCAGCTTTGTTAAATAAGTCCTATTTAGTATAGCACATACTTTGCAGGAAATCAAGTTCAATTCTTTTTTTATAGAATCTATCTTTTTTAATAGAAACAACATAAAACAGCTGTACAATAACAATATAGAGGCTCGTCAAAAAATTAGTGCTCGCATTTTTTCAGGCAGTTCCAATAGTCGAATAAAAGTTAGTCAGTTTTCAATCGACTACAAATTGCAATGTTGAAGATATAAAAAAAATTATACTTTGATGACAAGTCAGGGTCACCTTCATTTTTCTAAAAACCACTATGTATTGTTTACTGCATAACACTGTAAACGAGGTGAAAACGAATTAATTGCCTAAACATAGTATAACCTTTAGGTGCCTTACTTTCGTGGGGACTAATTTTTAAACCAGTCTGTATACACAAAAACGTTGTATAAATCGAGTATACGCTCTCACGATATTGTGTACTTATAAATGTTATCGAAATAATAAAACGTCAATTTGAAATATGCTCCGCAATCAATTTTAATACAATCGCTGTTGAATAACGTATGATTTATTTTAAAAATACTTGTTTACATAGTTTTATGAACGTCAATATGTACTATTTATTTATGTGTTACGAATAACGTACGAAATATTTAAAAAAAGTTATTTATATATTAACATTTTACATTTACATTTTTCCCACCTCTTGTGGAAAACGAATTCAATAGAATGTACGAATTTAAATAATACAAAATTATAAATCTCTCCTGAATGAGAACACCTTGAAAAGTTTTAGCTTGAAAACGTCTAGTTTTTAGTTTGAAATTACCAATTGGCAAGGCGTGACAATTGGTCAATACGTGGCATACACAGTCGAGAAATAGAAATGGACAAGGATATGGTTTCGATATTTCCGTTTTCGTATCGATATTTCCCCTTTATTTGTCATGAAAAAAAAGTATCGTGTGTCCTCGAAAAACTGCAATATCATCGATATCGTCGCAAGAGATTTTCCCGATGAAATTCGGCGAAAAAAGGAAAAGTGAGATCGGCTCGAGTCATTTAGATGGCAATTGTTATTTTTTGGATGTCGAAATAGAGAAATACATGTTGGAAACACATCAAAATAGAGAATAAATATCAAAAGAAACAAGAAAATTAGGAAAAAGGTATTTGAAATAAATTGTTTCATTTCTAGCAAAAACATCGTAAAGTGTAGAGGCACAGAAAAGTAATTAAAAAATAGCATACTTGTCAGATTATTATTAGTTGCGTATTAAGATGTAATTACATGATCATACTCCACATATAAAATATTAACAATTAGTATTTTGTGAAAGTATTGAGAATGGAAAATCACTCTCGAACTACACTAATATACGCAATTGTTTATAAGCCTTTTAAATCAAAATATTACTTTTAAAAGTGGATCGAACATCTCTAGTTTTTCTGCGAAGCTAGAATATACATAATATACAGGGTGTCCCGGGTTTTAATGGACAAACTTGGGGAGCATATCCTACAAGTGGAAATAAGAAAAAAGTGTTATTTGAAGTTTGTCATGTTTACTATTTTGATATGACTTGCTGTTAGTGTTAACGACCAGGCATGTTTGCTGTTAGTGTTAAGGACGACATTTTTAAATAATCCGATAAACACGTTCGACCTTTCAATGTTTAGTAAAGTAAAATCTACCGTCATCAATTCTAACTTTATTTGTTTATAACTTTGTAATAAAGCGTTTCTGAGCAAACTTGAAATAACAGATTTTCTTATTTCCACTTGTATGATATGCTCCCCAAGTTTGTCCATTAAAACCCGGGACACCCTGTATAGAATCTACATATATGTAGATTGTGTGTCCCACGAGCTCTGTCCACTTGAATATCTTGGTTATTTCAAACAATACGAGAAAATGTTACTTACAGTTTTTTTTTTTTAATGAAATGTCCAATTTTTTATGCTCGACTTCGATAGATTGGCGTTTTCTGAGTATAAAAGTACTAAAGTGTATGAGCAATACTGTACCCAAAGATTGATCCTATTCGTCTTACTTTTTTGCTAGATAATAAATATGATATAAATAGATGCAATAAAAGTGCAATATGCGAGATGAAAAGTCGCAAAAATGGTATTGTTAGTACCAATACCTACAAAGTAGATCATTGCATCAGCAAGCAAGCACTTTAGGTTAGTGTATGAGGAAATGGGTATTTATTAAACATTCAAGAATATTTTCATTTAGAAAGTTAAATGTAAAAATTCGCTAAATTCGATAGTAGTTAAGGAGCAGAAAGTCACTTATAAACGAATGTAATGGAATAAACAATATATGAAATGAGTATGTACATTTGATAAAAGCGATGTGGTGACAACTTACGAAATTGAGGAAGTGGGATCACTAGAAACATTTGGTTACATACCTAAAAAAGAAAAAAAGCACATTTTAGAATTCACATAAAGATATTTGCTAGTAAAATCAGTTTAAACGATATTGAAATTTTGTCCTGACATTCATTTATACATATAACATTTGAAATGATCTTTTATCTATTGACATTTTTTGCTGCAAGGATGTTCTAAATCTTTTAAAAAAAGTGTCTCAATTGAGAATAATAGCTTGACAAAGAACGATCCGAAATTTTGATGTAATAACAAAGTAATTCAAGCAACAAATAGAATTTCTGACTGCGATGAATTCTCCAAATTGTCCGTCGAAACAAATTTTAAAAAATGTTTTATCGACATTTTTCCCATAATTCCATACTATAATAATATGAATCTTGCCATTTCCCCATTATTCGTGAAATATTTTTACGCAAAATAAGGTCATTACAATTTACATATCTAAGTTATATAAAATATTCCAGAGTAGTCTCAAAATCTATGTTTTACAGAAATGTCTTGTCATTTGATTACTGTGAACTATAAGTTTACTTTCTTCGTTATATACAATCCATTGTCACCTTTTGCGTACCTTTTTCATAATGCACTGTTTATAAAATCATAGGTTACTTAATTTAATTTGTTCAATTGATGTGAATTTTAATGAGTACATTCTATTATCTTCAAATTTATAATTTTAAAATTTTTTAAAAGCGGCATGTGCGCTTTGATGTTGCAATATTTGTAAATACGATACACACGGCGTGTTGAACGTTTACAACCACGTTATTCTTACTTTATATTTCGTAAAGTGCACAACATCGTTATACATATGTTTTACAAACATGTTTCCTCTCAATAGTGCGGAATTAATTACCGAATTTTTCTGATCTTCATTCTGTGCAGTATATACCTAGTGGAAAAAGTGTAATAATAGAATAATAATTTCTTATCCTTATTTTGGTAGCTTTAACACTAGAACTCTCGTGGAACTACGGGACCCTTCGAAATGGTGGGTTTTAAATTTTCTAATTTACGATTTTCATATGTAAATAAAGAGCAGTGAAAATCAGAATGAATGCAGTTTTATAAAGTAATTATTTTGTAAAGTACAGTACTTACTGTACTCGATATATACTTTACTCGATATATGTTCCAAATGTCTAGCCGATAAAAGTCCCAGAACTATCCCCACTGCCGCAGCGTATAGTTCGTGAGGGGTCCCGGAATCCTATCATATTTTGTATCATTGTCATTACAAAAATACCACGAATGTGTTGGTGAAAGTCCCATAAAAAAATAATGAAAAAAATAAAGAAGCTTTGATATTGGATTAGTAGAGGTTTCACACCGATACACCCGAGCCGTATTATGTTTTCACTCCTCGGCGACCGAGGCACTCGAGCTTCGCTATCTTTTTCTACGTTCGGCAGTGTATCAAAGAATAGTATCGTCTAGCCGACATATGTCCTTGCCAGATCCGTGTTTTGGTCATATATCGAGTAGACATGTATATTTACACTCCCCGACGACCGAGGCCACTCGAGCTTCGCTGTCCTTTTCTATGTTCAACAGTGTATCAAAGAATAGTAGGTATTTTCTAGCCGATATATGTCCCTGGGTAGACCCGTGTTGTGGACATATATCGAGTAAACACTATAATGTAGAATAATCACTTTTAGGGCTCCATAGAATAATTGTCATGTATGCAACTTTCACGTTAACAAATGCACCATAACTTCCAATAATGATCTAAGACATCATTATGTGCAGAATGAATATTTAAAAACAGTATAAGTAAGTATTTTTGTTATAGCTATAACACAATGATTGTAATGCTTAAAATCTAAATATGATGACACAGGCTTTTCTGTGGTATCGTATTCAGCACTTTATCTTAACGGTAATTGATGATTTTTTAAATAGTTTTATATTTTTTTAATTTTACAGCGGGCCAACTGATTTCTCAGCGAATACTACAACATTAAAAAGTATTTGATCGTATAACAGAAACTGTGAAGTGTGCAATTCGATTTCTCGAGCTATCAAAAAATAGGTGGAAAAATCGTACTGTATCCGTTTTAGTCGATAGCGATGGGTTTTTCAATTGAGGCCATAGATACAGTGAGGGCATGAGGTCACTTCACATCCTTTTTCCGAATATCGGATCGATGCATTTTGCACTCAGAAAAACTATTTTGTCTCATAATTTCATTTCAACATCTTCACAATTGAAGAGAATACAGAATTTTGAAATGCAGCTTGACTCTTAATATATTGTACTGGAATATCATTTAATTGTTAGAAAAGTAATTTCTGGACACTGTCCACATTTGAAGTTCTTCGATATTTTATTGTTATACTTCAAATAGACATTTGAAACATTCTGGAATCGATTAGAACAACTTGGAATGCTATCATTAAACATATGAGTATGATTTTGAATGTTAAACAATATTTATTTTACCCGATATTTTAGTACTATTATATTGTTATAAATAATTCTCATATCAAACTAAATGTTATGCAATATATTATATTCTTTTACTTACAAAAGTGCTGTTCTATTTACAGCATGCCCGCCTTTTTCTGTTAACATGCCTGTAGCCTCGAATCACATGATAATTGCAATTCAATTAAATAAATAGTAGTCTATTTTTAGATAGATATTTTTAAATAGATGAGTCTATTTTTAAGTTAAAAAATGAAAAATAGAAGAAACTGTGCCATTTTGAATGAAAAATTCATGTTTTCCAAAAAATTTTACTAGTAGGATCATGCTGAGCAGAGAATATTGGCAAATATGTGTGCAAAAGTGTACTAAATTAACCAATTTTTTTCATGCAGATTAAGGATATATTTAGATGTCTTGTTTAATATTTAGAGCCGCGGAGCTAAACGTCCCACTGTCCAAAAAGAATTTTTCGAGACCTATTACGGAAAACGATGCTAACACTTACAATATTTGAATATAACCAATACCTGTACAATATTTATACGCGTAAAGATAAATAAAATTCTAAGAACTACAGATTGATATCTTATTTATTTTGTTATAAAAAGTCTTGAAAATGATCATTTCTTTAGCTTCTTCTTCTAAGGACCGAAACTTCCCGTTTCCCCAATTATTGAAAGTGCCAAAGTATTTGTGCATACGAATGTTATTTCAAAATATCATTTCAAAAGTCCTTCAACGATGATATTGTATCAATAATTTCTTAAACATACGTGTAAACATAGCTAGGGAATATCGAACGTGGATTGTATCTTTTACTCTTAACGTAGAAGAAATGTATTAATTTTAGATATGTTCTAGATTCTAGAAAAATGTAATTGTTTTAAGACGATACACCGTTTGCTCACAAAAGTATTTATTTAAGCATATGTCAAGTGATTGTTTTCATATAATTTTAAATTTGTAAATGGACGAATAAATCAAAGTATTTTTTTTTCTTTTTGTTTATCTTTTTGAAAACGACGAACTCTGTCATTAGGAAATGACGGAGTTTGCTATGGTCATCCTAACAGTTTTTTCTGAGTATTTAAAAAATTATGACCGAGCGGTGGTAACATATATAGGAAAAAGTTGTTCCGAATAACTACCGTGAGAAAATATTTCAAGGTCATTGAAATCGGCAAGGTCGCTCCTATTCCAAACATTTACCAAAACACTTAGTAGGTATGAAATTATCTTCGTCTAAAAGTGCCTAAGATACATAGGTAAAATACAAAACATTATTATACTATCTTCGACTTATTGAAATTATAAAAAGATAAACTACATTTTTATTCAAGTTCTACTTCTTGCAATTGACTCGTAAAATTTTAATTTTCCAATTTTATTTTTATTTTTCATGATGCACTGTCTATTTATCATGTTCGCGTGTATTCGTGCATATCCACAAGAAGTATAAGCGACATGTATAGAGACATAAGCTGGTTGCTATTCAATAGCAAGCAACACTTGACAACTTTTCAAATTCATTTTCCTTGAAAGCGATGTCTCGTACAAAAAAATTTCATTTTAATGACTATCTCTATCTCCGTTGTATCATTGATTTCCGACCCATGTACAGTATAACCATATTTCAGTGTTCAAATATGACATTAGTTTCCAGGATCAATTTTCCTACATTAGCTTTTAAATTCTGCTGTAAAATGTTAATTAAAGCATTTTGATCCATTATTCCTTCGATAAAATGTAATTTCCCGGCAGCAGCAGACGACATACAGCGCTACATCATGAGGCAACTGCCGCTATTTTAGTGGGATTACACAGTTTTTATTAAATTTTTTCTCCGATTTTGTTTGTAAAATTCGCCTCTCACAATACTTTTTCTTATGTTTTCTGTTAGAATATAATTTCCTTTCTCATAGATTCTGTTCTATTTTGGAACTTGTATACTCCAGTAAAATGAACTAACAAATGTACAACGTTGATAATGACCCTTAATGTCGAAGCAACGTTAAAAGTTAATTAAAAAAAGAATGTTCATCAAAAACAGATTTTAATTTGCGGCTTTCTCCACAAACCCAAAATTTAATACTGCATTCCTTCAATGCTTAAGGAGGTCAAACACTTTTCTGGCCAGTTGCAGTAATATTATAAAAGGAAATGTTTATTTCCAACTGATTAAGCAGGGTTATAGTCACACACTGATCCACAACCACGTCAAAAAACATCTAAAGCAACAAAGTATGACAATATGGCAATGATAAAAATATATGACCGCAGTTAAAAAAGTAACTTATATCTTGAAATTTCTTCGAACAACTATTTATACACAAAATTTAAATGTGTTTGATCTTACTTGCAACAGTTTTTATCAAAAAATGTTCATATATATTATAATTTTATATATTAAAATTTAAAAAAAATTAACTACAGATTGTTTAATACACTATCAATTCTGTACAACATAGTGCGAAATCTATACAGCAATTATATATAAGAGAATCTATTTAAACGTAACAAATGAAAATGTTATTACTAAATTCTGACCTCATCAAAATGACCACCTTTTGTTTGGTGACGCCTAAACAAATTTTTAGTATTCTATTTCTTAAGTTTATAAAATTGTATGTCCCGTATACACTAGAAAACTTATGTCTATCTACAAAAATTTTCTTTAAAATAACATAACACGCGCATGTGTAAGTGAAACAAAGAATTTATAAAATGTGACGTTAGGAAAACAGTTTTATTTGCTAAACTATTCAAAGTATACAATAAGCTTTCACTGTAGACAATTACTTTTAGTACAGTAACACAGGATTACTCATTTAACTGAAAAATCTAAATGCTTCCAAACTTTTGAACGGGAATGTACATGCAGCACAAAAATTAATATTCTGAATCTGAAAATGAATCATTAGTAGATACTTCAATCAATTTCACAGTGTATAAAGTGTTGGCAAACAAATTTTATTGACTTTTTAGTTACATTTGTATGCTGTTGGTAGTGATGTTTCTAGTCACCAAAATTCGTCGATTGAATTAAATGTGATCAATGAAAGACCAGTCAAATAAAATTGAACAAATATGTTTCATGTGTAAGAACATTTCGCGAATCATTGTATACATCAGCACCACAAATGAATATGCATTCGTAAACGCGTACTAACTGCAACATATACACCACATCAAATTAACAGTAGGAACAACTTTTAAATGGAAATTGTACATTTCCTGAGTTCACATAAACATAGGTCCACGGTCGCCAGGGAATAATGCTCTGTTATTACAATCAATAAAACGCAAACTTGACAGACTGCTCGGGGGAATGGCTTTGACAAGTACAAAATTCTCCTGTGAAATGCGCGTTGAAGTTGCACGGAACATCGGGTCAAATCAGGGCCAATTTTTGGCCCTGAGTCATTCTAAGTTAAGCATTACTAACTGTATGCTCGTGTTCTAAAAATAATTTAGTATGCAGCTTAGATAGTTTTATCTCAATGTACAATTCTGCTTGTACATTAATATTTTATCGAATATAACTGTTTTGATCCGAGACATAAAATTTACACAAAACTGAAGTAATTATTAGTTTTTTAGGGTTTCATTTACCGAATAAATAAATATTTGAAACTTTGTAACTTGTCACTTACAATCACAGAAAAGTTTAAATGGTAATATATACGATAACGACCACAATTTTTACAAACTGAAATTATATTTCAAAGCAGCAATTAATTTTCGTATAATTCTAGACATTCCGTGAAATAATGGATACAAGAAAGCTACAGAAGCGCAAAGAAAATTTATAGTTTATTTAAAACAATGAAACAGGTGAAGAAACTGGACAAAAGTCAATTTAATTCATGGAATGACCCATTTACTTTTACTGTTATTGGTTTATTCGTGTTATACTTGCCTAATAAACAAGCAATGTGAATGTAATTTTCGAATAATTTGAATACAATTTTTCGTCCAATAAATCAACAGATTTTATTGATGAAGGAATACGGTACTAATATGTTATCGTTATCATATATTTTTACACAGCATTCTGATGAATTTACATCAACTTTCATTAAATAAATAAATGAAGAGATGAAATAATTAACAATTTTTCGTAAGAGTAGTAAACGTATTCAACAAGTTGATTTAGAGTAATGTACGAATCTGACGAAAATCAATGGACAATCTTTGAATCGAAATAGTGACAATGCTAAATTTATTTCTTAACAGAGACATTGTTATAATTAAACCAACACTGTTTAAAGAACAACTTCGGACGAAGACTAATTGAATGAAAAATGATTGCCACTGAAGAACGATACCAAATGTTAGAAAAAAATATTGCCAATTTTGATTAATGATTACTGAATACAAGAAATTACATTTCGCATAATTTGCTATGAATTAGTCATATTCTTAGTCAGATTCTACAGGGTGCCTCAAAAATTTCTAAACAGCTTGTGAGGGGTGGTTCCTGAGATCATTTGAGGTAATTTTTTTAAGGAGTTATTAATGAAAAACACGAACCAATCAGAGCTCGTCTACAACGGACGAATCGTGGCTCGGCCAACGGCAACGCCACGCTCAGCGGGATGTGTCGCTGAGCTGGAATCCTTTCGCTATAGCCGCACTCTGATTGGTCCATGTTTTTCGTTAATAACTCCTTAACCAAGTTGCGGAAAACATTTTCGCACAGGAAAAAGTTACTTCAAATGACCTGAGGAACCACCCCTTTCGAAGTTTTCCGACATTCTTGGGACACCCTGTATACTCGTCGTAATACGTTGCGGTCAACAGAAAAAATTTTTTCATTTTCCAGTCCAAGTTCGTTTCCTTCTTTAAACACTCCTACTATGCTAACAGGACGAATAACGTGCTCATGATATTAATTACTATGTACTGACGCTGCAGATAAATTCATTGTAAAAGAAAAGAATTCAATTAAACAAACCATAAATGGCAAGGTATAATGAAGCAAACTAAATCACGAACGAATTTTTCGCCTTGTTAATTTGTCATTCGAGATCGCTATCACTATTCGGAAAATTTTCACTTCCTTCTAAATTCAACAAATGAATGTGTTTCTGGAAGAAGTTCACTATCTCAGGTGTTTTAAATTTTATAGGAGCGCAATTTTGAGCTCAAATGTGAATCGCAATAATAAAAAACAGCTGAAAATGACATAGGCCCTTCTTCCGTTAAAAGAAAACTGCAAACTAAAAGACTTATTTTACGGTTTGTTTTATTAAATGTTAAAGTAAAATAAGTTCGGAACATAAAAACGGTTTTGTCTAAAAATCACGACATAGGCCTTTCTTCCAGACACCCATTCAAATAACTCTTTTACTTTAGTGTGTTATAGTATTTACATTTATATAAACTATAGTGTATTTAACTTGATTGTGATAAAATTTTTGTTATCTTCATTTAACTTGTCTTTCATTACATCTTCGTAAGTATTCATAATTAATAAATTACGTAGGAGGCTGTTAAATGTAACACTTTGACCAAACTGTTAGTCTTATGATTTGGAACAATCCATTGACAGATTATGATCCGGCGATCAGTGGATCATGCCATCCACACAGATGTTTCTTACGGTCTACCAAAGCCATCGGGTTCAATCTTTTAAAACGTCAGAAGACATCACCACGAGTTCATCGTTCCGGTTTCTTATCATTTTTCTTTTACTTCGTGGCATTCTTTCTCCGCCATTTTGATGTATCGTGCAGAGTATAGGTATTCTTCGATCGCATTGGAAACCTTGTTTTCTGGATAATAACTTTCAAATTACGGGAATAATTTCGTTGTGAAAGGCTGTACTACAGTGGATCCAAAAAGTATTCGAACACTAAATTTCCGTTTCGTAATTTATGGTAATTCCGTGGAAAGCAATAAAGAATTTTTTCTAAGATATTTTTACATAATTAAACGGGTGGGGAACTTTTTCTATAAAAACATTAAAAAATTTTTTCCTGGCTTAGCCCACCACAGATTGGAAGATTGAAGTCTCCTCTCTGCAACGACTTCTTAAAAATTCTTGTACAATTTTTGTTCACTATTTTATAGAACAAAAATGCGGAACAAACTCGGTCGTGTAAAGCTCTCATGGTGTACCCAGTGTCGCTAGATCAAGACTTGTCCTCTCACTCTACATTCGCTTCCTACCGCGCTATTCCCCATGCTTCTGCCGCGGCTGGGTCACGTGACGCGATCCTAACTAACTTTTCCCCCTCAATTCGTGCTCCCTCCCCTCATCTGGCGACACCGAGCAAAACCGTCCCCACCATAGCGCCCGTTGTCCCCTTCCAATAAGCGCCGTTAGCGTGGGACAACAAAGACTCGGGACACCAGCGCACAGTGGTTCCAAAGCCGGAAAACGTAGCCAAAACCTAAAATATGAACTTTTAGCTAGGTAAGTTTTAAGTATGGGATTGGTTACTCTAAGAGTGTTTCTAAGTGGGGGTAAACAGCAAAAAGGTCGTTTTTTTATACCTGACCAACAGTCACAGTCCGAACTTCGAGTTCATTAGACCATATCTTTTTAACCTTGTGAAGCACATTGCGAATTTCAAGTGCACAGTGTACAATTTGTGTTGAAACGTTTCGATTTTAATTGTGCATTATGGATGCTCTTTGTGGAGGTAAGTTGCATAGGTTTTAGTGCCAAATGTTTATTGTTCACTGGTAACTGTGTATGCAAAGAAAGAGTAAAAGTGAAGGCATAAATTTTTACGATTTAGAGTAAAAATTGAAAGTCCCACCAGGTCCCGCGCTAAAACTTGTTGGAGCTTCTACCACATAGTATTATCTTGCAATTCTAAAAAAAATTAGTTGCCCCTAGGTGCCCCTGCGGTCGTAGCATTGTTTTTTGTAACGCAGAGTAGGTATTTTATGTGCTTTCCTTGCATTTCTTGTCAATTTGTGGGATATATGCACTAAGTCTTTCTGTAAAATTTAAACAGATTTTGAATAAAATGTCAGTTTTTTTATAAAGAATCATATATCCGAAACTTTTTTATATTTTTCAAACACGAACGCTGTTTTTATATCGGCAGTTCGTTTGAAAACTTACCAGCCGAATATCTCGAAAAGTATAAAAAATATTAAAAAAGGGTAAAACACGTGTCCAAGGCAGTATCAGTTTTTTATTTGGATGGCGTTTTCAAGGTCATTTGAAGGTCAACTGTGTTTTTTCAAATGGAAACCTATATTTTTTATTATGGGATCTTATTGTACGTAAAAAGACCAGCAATTCTTTAATTCTTTCTTCTTTGGGAACTATGAAATGCGAATAGAATACCCACTTTATACAATGCAAAGGGTAGAGTTTGCTATTCGGAGAATTACCGTTTCCCCTCGTTCAGGTCAATATGAGACAGCGAATTTTCTAATTTCAAGTTCAGATTCCTGATCAGCGACCCCCAAAACGCCCTAATACCAATTTTTAAGCAGAACCAATAATTTTTTAATGTATATGTCCGCCATATTGGATCCGCCATTTCGTTTTTTATAATTTCAAGTTCAGATTCGTGATCAGCGACCTCAAAAACGGCCTAATACCAATTTTCAAGCGGAACCAATAATTTTTTAAGAAGTTATGAGGTTTTGACCACGTTTTGGCGATTTGGGACCACTGTGCAGCGCAGCGAACGCGACGAAGGTGCGCACTGCGTGAAAGAGGGATTGGTGGGGGAAGCAAGCGTTAGAGGGGCTCCAACACTTATGCCATTCACATTTGGCCGGACACTTTTCATTCAAAGCTCGATAAAACGGCCCCAAAAAATCGTACATGAAGTGTTTTTACGTCATTGCAAATATGTTGCTTCAAGCATATCGATAAAATTGTTTCAATATTTGTAGAGACACCTAAATTGGTAGCATTCTCGTGGGGAAGACGTTTCTTCAGTTTTCCACCCGTCGCGCAAAATTATTTTAGGTAAAGAAGAACGGCAGTTATAAAAAGAAGAACGATAGAGAGTAGAATTCGTAAGCTTTGAAATGAGTTCAGATTGGTTGTTGTACTATTTTTTGTTTAACAAAATTATCACAGTTTAAATGTCAACGTTTTTTTCCGCAAATCGAGAAAGTGTTGAAATTCTTTTTGAATCCACTGTGTCACTCCTATCGACGATAATCATCCTATCCTTTTTTATAATCCGAATGGTAAATCAAACGAGAAAACACTAGAACCATCACTCACGCATTCATCGGAAGGTTCACGCGAAGCAGTCCTCGGAGGAACCAATTTTGCATAATCGTCTAGCAGCACTCGTTCGCAGCTCATGTAATAAATTGTACAAAGAATACTGGACAACTGTATTGCACGTTCCGCAGTTTCGTTCTGTTGAGCTAACGCTCGCGGAGAAGTAGACTGATGATCGGACTCGCATCTCGAACCCTAACCCGCTGTGTGTTCATTTATCATTGAGAGGAGGCCCGTGAAAGGTACATCGCAGAAGCAATTACCTCTGACATTCGATTGCACCCTACCAACGAATTCGTCGAATCCCTATCAGCGCTTCCACTTGAGTAGAATTCAAGCGGCACCAACGAAAAGAGCAGCCACCCCTTTTAAAACGGTCGTTATATCCGCAATTCACCCCATGGTTGCGCCTGTTAGGGCAGCCACCCCAACGGTAGGTGTTATTTTTCATCCTAAGGGAACTGCAAGGCCAAAGACGGGGCTACTGGCTGCACAATTGTAGGGAATCTCAAAACCTTGACTGAAGCATTATTTTATTAGATTGCTTTTCAAATCCCGCCCAACAGTGGGCCATTTTTATAAAATAGGTCGTATTAATTAAACAATTTTCGTGTCATAAAATAAGTTAAAACTAGGTTCTTTCGTAAGCTAATCCTTGATTAATATAGACCGAAACGTCTTATATCTGATTTAATTTGTTAAATAAATGTTAGTCACGATCAAGTCTCTTGAAGTAATGTAACAACGTCTCGAGTGTGAATACCACGTACTGTTTCTAACCGAATGTTTTCATGCTAATTAAGAATGGATTTTTATAGTACAGACATTTATCTGTTTCTACTAAAACACTTTTATATTTTTTCCACTTATTAAAATCGTAATTGACTATTACACTATCGCATAAAATAATATTTGATATTATTTATCTTGGACTAGGACTGGAATGTTGTAACTTTCATTACGTTCGGGACACACTACTGTTGAATTCAAAATTTAGGTATAGCAACTTGCAGCTGTAACCGCCAGACAATTTTTTGTGTTAAGAAGTAATTTGGTAACAAGTAGAAGAGATTTGTTTAACAAGTTGAGAGAAGAGAGTGTGCAATTAATAATAATTTGATAACAATTTGAATGGTAACTTTTGTTCAAACTACGATTTTTTTTGTAATTTCAAGTCTCTATTCACTTAAAATTCGTTTAGGCGTGGCAATCTCACTATCAGTTAAAATTGTAACTTTCGTTAACATTGACTCTTTAGCTATTTACTTCCGAAGGTATATACATCTATAAGGCATTAATTGTATAAAATCACATTCGAAATCAAGCAGCAAAGTTTAAATTTCTTAGATTGAAACGCCCCCTGTAAGGGTAGTTTTATAAAGACAGTTTCTCATTCTAGCAAATAAGTATTACCACAATTAATTTAAACGACCCCGAAAATCCCTAAAACATCCCTAATGTATTATTAACAGAGACATTAATTTTGTCTAGTTTTCTGCGATTCTGTTATAAAATTGCTTTCCCGCACATTAAACTATTACACATTTTTACTTTTGAAACATTGTTCCAACGTGTTTAAATGTTCATAATGTTATAAAAATATGAGCCATTTATTATGAAAATGGAGCAACTGTAGTTTCAAAAAAAAATTCAATTTCATAGTATTTCAGCTATTTGTTAACCCCTTGCACTACAATTTTCTTTGCGTCTGTAACGATTAGAATTTCCTTGTCATTTATAATTTCCTAGATGCAAAAGGAAATTTGTATTCACTACTTGTCTACATTTATTTATTATTATACTTATACATATTGTATACATTTATCAGAGACGCGGAATTTTATTTCTATTTGTTATAAATTATTATCAAATTGATCAGTATAATATTGGTTAATAACTGAAATTGTAAAATCATTTACTGTGAAAGTGGGACAAATCCATTTGCTATTAATTATTGTCTTATAATTAGTCGAGTTACAAAGTTCCTCCATTGTAGATGACGTAGAAATGATATTCATTTTAACTGCGTCACCAATGTGAGTAGATTACAAAAGAATTATTTCTTTCAAAAACAAGTAGATGATCTATTTATTTTTATTTTTAATTATTGAAGTTACGTCATTATACATGTCAGATAATAAATGCATAATATTTTGTTATTTCAAAAATTCAAATATTTAGAATATAAAAGAGACTGTAGCGGAAATATGTTAGAATAAAGATTATTTAAAGATTATTAAATAAAGATTATTTTATGTGCATTTTCAATTAGGTCGTTGTTTTCTTTATATTAATTTTGAGATATAATTGCAGAGATAACGAACTTCCAAACTTATAGATACCGTTATACTATTGTACACCGGAGCACCTCCCCAAGAGAGGAGGATCATTGCGACTTGTGATAATTTTCTCATGGTTTACTTTTCATATTAAGTTCATTTGTTGGAATCGCTACAATTACCGTGTATAACGAGAGAGTATTACATTACTCTACGACCTAAGGGCTTCAATGCTAGTTTAACTCGATCTTCGTAATACGTTCACAATTTCTCTTTTACAATAATCTGCGCAGACATAAAACGTTCTCGAAACGTTCCCTGACTAATGAGATGGAAAATGCAGTTTCCGAAGTACGGAGGTGTAGCGTTTCATACGCAACAACTAGTAACAAACACTTCGTTACATTATATGTTCATTTTCAACTTTTCCATCGGATATCAGCCGCTTACACCGGGTTTTCTTTTCGTGCTGTTGCTTCCGTCAGGGAGCACAGTAATTAATTTCGACAAATAATTACGGTAATTTGTACTTTGTAATATTCAAATAACAAAGTAGAAAACAGATTGCTGCAATTAAGATTAACTGTAAAGTGAAGTTAATTCGACTATATGCTGCAGGCGAAGAATAAAAGTTTAGGATGAATAAGATAATAATGGTATAATGACAAAAACACATTTTCTGGCGTTAACAGTTATATTAAACTAAAACGTGTACTCGTGCATTTAAATTAACCAGAAAAATGTATACATTAAAATAAAACATAGATATTTCGTGAATGAGTTTTATTATTATTATATATCGTTTATTTTAAAATAGTCGCATTAACAACTAGGTCATTAGCGACAACATGGTTTATAATTGAATATAGAAGAGAAGGTTATGGTTAATATTTCCAAGTTTTATTAAAACTTCGAAGAATGTTACATTTTCTTTCGTGACTTGATGGGCTTAGTTTCATACGTCTGGACTGGAAATCTAATCTTAGAATACTCCGAATGTGGAGGCTTATAAATTGCCTACATGTTTTCATTGAACGATAAATCCAACGATTAATCAAATCCGATTACAAGATCCACTAGTGAGTCACGTTATTCGAGCAAAGTTCCTATTAATTATACTAGGTTGTCCATAACTAAATTAAAGAGTGTGCGAAGTCGCTTGATGTCCCTAGTGCTAAGGGTAATCACCAGTTAGCCACAGCGTCGATTAGGGTTGCCAGTAATTTTGATATATTAAACCACCAGTTAAATAAAGATGTTGTACTTCTTTGAAGGGAGAGATTCCTGAGGTCATTTAAAGTAATTTTTTCCTTTACGAAAATGTCCTCCGTGGATTTGTTCAGGAGTTATTAATGAAAAACGAGGACCAATCACCGTACGGTTACAGCAGACGAATTCCGGCTCGGCAACAGATCCCGCTGAGTGTAGCATTGGCATTGGCCGAGCCGGAATCCGTCTGCTGTAACCGCGCTGTGATTGGTCCGCGTTTTTCGTTAATAATTCCTGAACAAAGCCGCGGAGAACATTTTCGCAAGGGAAAAAATTACTTCAAATCACCTCAGTAATCACCCATTTCAAGAAAATACATTTTTGGTATACCCTGTATAAAACATTCGATAACCTATATGTGATTTATATAGGTTTTGATGAGCCGAGTATGAATCTGAAACACATTTTTCTTCCGTAGTTTTTGAGAAACTAAATTTTGTAGAGCAGAAAAGGAAGAAACACAATGGTAGGTAAAGATAGTATATCAAACACGTCCTTTATCCCTATTTCAGTTTTAAATTTCAGCACATTATCATACTAAAACCGAATAGTGTATCATGCGTAAGAATTCAAGAAACTAAGTAAAATGATAATTTTCGGATATTTAATGAAAGTGATCTGGGAATCGACACTTTTGATTTCTACGTTAACGACTTTCATTCAATGACCCAAAAAATTATAAACCCACAATGAAACTCGTTTTAGTGCGAATAAAAAAATAAAAGTAGAAAATAACATACGACAACCATTCTTTTCTTATTTACAAATTTCAGATCATCTATTACACGTTGCAAACTAATTTCGGTTATGATAGACATTATTATCAAGAAACTGTGGATTTTTATGCAAAATAAAAATTGTCTAAATCGTTCTAACAAACTGAAAATTAATTTTTCTTTTTAATGATTTTAATGAATTAAAATTGATGTAACAATTTTCTTGAACTCTTTCAATGTCTTCAAAATACTGTATTTCATCTAATAATGTTTGTCATCGGTGCATAAAATTCGCGCTAAATTCTGGTACTTATTATTATTCTAGTATTTATTAAATTTGAAAGTAATCGATTGTTGCCCGACTCTACATAGTTGCTCAACTAATCGTAGCTATGCCAAACTCTATACACATGATCAACTCTACTGACAAACTCTATACAGATATAACTTTTTAATAGCTGCTAATAATAATGTCCGATATTTTCTTGCTAATTTTCTTCTTCTTAAATATCTTTTGCAGTAAATAATAAATAGTAACACTAGCCGTCGCGATGAGAAAGCATTCTAATAGAAGTGCCTACGTAATAAAATTTTAATGAATTCCAGACAGAAGCGCTTCACATCGCAGCAAGAAAAGGACATATACAATTATAATTAGCGCTACGCTCCATACGTCGTTGAAAATTTCATCCCTCTTGGAGAAGTCTCGTTTTAGTCACTTTATGACAGTGCTCCCTAAAATACTGATTGTACATTAATATATCAAGCAGACTACACTGGACATGTTCCTCTAGGAACGGGATTTAATTTTCAAGTTGAAATGTTCCATGTCATCAAAATTGTATAAACTCTCTGCGCCCGTTTTCTGCTTCGACCAGCATTTTCTTGAAAATCCGATATTGCATTTGATATTTATGTTACTGCACAAAATGCAAAAAATACACAGATCCTTCGTAATAATTTCATTAATGAGTACTGAATATGTTGTCATTTTATAGCCAACTATATGAACAATGTTCGGTTTTAATTGTAATATAAAAATTGATGAAACGAATGATATGTTAAGCCTGGACTATCGAAGAGACAAAGCAAACAGTTCGAAAACTATAGTACTTGTGACTTCTGGACATTTCATTTATTCTGGACAACTTTGTGATTTTAAGATTTCTCTTTCGACCAACAACAAGAGACATTGTCAAACTCGTTCAAATATGACATACAGCGACTCACAGTAACATTCGGACACTGTTAAAAGCACGATAATACTCTTAAGACTGAACCATAGGATATGGATTTCTTTGAGAAGTTGCATCAATTAGAGTTTAATACATGAAGCGAACAAGAAATGTTAAAAAATTGTTGTTAGTTTGAATTGTGGAGAAAATGCTAAAAGTTATGTTTTATACCTTTTTTATTGTGAACCTATATTGAAAATTTAAAAACTCCGTTTTGTAGATCTGCTCTGAAAATTTAATAAAAATCGGTCAACATTGCAATGAGTTATACATAGTTAAAGATTGTTTTTCGGATTGTAACCATTAAAAGCTAAAGATTTTTTTCAAAATATTGTTTTCTTAATAAATTATTTAGCTGTTAGTGCAATCGTTTTTAATTTTCTTAGGACCAAACTTTGAAAATTTGTCAAAACTATAATTTAAAATTTTTTGAAAATCTCTTTGTTAAAGTATGCAGAAAAAGTAAGTATGCAGGTAAAGTATGCAGGAATCAAACAAGCAGAATTTTTTGAAGGTATGGTTTATAGTTTCTGAGAAAAGGAACATTGAATATTGGGAAATTTCTAGGGGGGGGGGGGGTGGCAGATGTCCGACTCCTCTTAAATATCATTGATCACGCTTTCCGGGCGATCAATACAATTTAATCCTTGACATTGTATCTTCGTACAATCTCAGCTGCGGTAATTACTTTTTAGAAAATTATCGATTTCTTTATATAGAATTCATTTTTTTCAGACTACTGTGTTGGTACCTATTTGTCGACAATAAAATGATCTTCTTTTTCTGTTCAACATTTACTTTTAGCTTGTATAACCACCATCATATCTAAACAGTTACTCACTATTGAAGGTATGCCGCATTTATGTCCTATTTATTTTCTAGGTTCTTTTACATGTTCAAGATTTCACTTTATTTATAATTTTATATCGATCAATTCTGTTTGTAATTTTCTCGTTTTTCAATTCTGTTTGTGTAGTTTTATATGAGAGCATCTTAGCTTTATTATGCAGTATGATATACTTATCTTTCTATAAATAGTCACCTACTTCAGTCTGTACGTCATTTTTCAAATATCTTTCGGTAACAGGTCTTATTATTATACCTACTTACAAACTACTGATTTCATTCCAAAACTGGTGCACAATATTTCACTATTTATAGTACATTACTTAGGAATCGGAGTTCATTGAAATGAGAATTTATTCGAATACAGTTCTGAACAGGTATACTTCTTCCAACATTTGAATGACTGACAATATTTTTGTTGAAGGAAATCTGTCTTAAGAAATCTAGAAAATTATTCATGATTTATTTCTCTTCCAGAAAATCGTTATTTGTAATTGACGAATGGATTTCGTGCAATATTAAAAATAATGTTATTTTTATTTCCTATTAGTTACGATCCTATTGGGCTGTGTATTATGGTAAATTAGGGGATAATTATTTGAAAATCTGTTTTTATACTCTTGACCAACTATCTGCGAGAACAGACGAAAGCTTGCTTCTGACAATAATAGCTTGAACTGTTCCGTTTTAGGAATTTTTCGAACTAGTCTATATGAATAAGTTACATTCTACATATACAGTGTTTTCTTGATATATGTCCAAAATATCTAGCCGATAAAAGTCTCAGAAGAGGAGTTGTAACATAATACGGATCGGTATAATCGTAATCGGTATGAGACCAGGTGACCACTACTAATACAATAACAAAACTTCTTTATTTTTCATTGTTTTTTATGGGACTTTCACTAACATATTCGTGGCATTTTTCTAATGAAAGTGATGCCAAATATGATATAATTCTGATGATGTTTTCAAAAAAGGACAGCGGACGGGAAAGAAAGAGACGCGGACAGTCGCAGCCGGCACAGTTCAAAGGCCCGCGTGAGCTGAGGCCTTTAAATTAAAAATTAAAATTTTTTATTATTAATTACTCTTTTATGAGACTTTCACCAATACATTTGTAGCACTTTTCTTATCAAAATGATACCAAACACGATATCATTCGGATCATATTTACAATAATTTTCCTTTAATATTTTTGCAATGGGAAGTAACTTTCATCGTCCATTACACAAGTGAATATCATCGGAATTATATCATATTTGGTATCATTTTCATTACAAAAATGCCACGAATATGATGGCGAAAGTCCCATAAAAAAGAATGAAAAATAAAGAAGTTTTGTTATTGGATTAGTAGTGGTCTCACACCGATACACCCGACCCGTATTATGTTTACTTAATAGTACTTAGTGTGCTCCGTAAGTTATTCTTGATTCATGTCGCTTCCAAATTACAGGAATTCTTACAATCAATGTAGAACAAGTCCCGATACATTTTTGATCGCATTGTGCCTATAGAAATATTTGTGAATATTCATATATACCTACGGTAAGCTTAAACAACGGAGTACTACTTCGAAATGTCGCAATACAACCGCAGGCAGAAGAAAAGTGATACGTCGAGAAAGGGAGGAAGTGCAGGATCGATGATCTTACACTGTCAAATAGATCGAGAATGATGGACCGCACTTATCGTTAGTGCAATGCATAATACGTTGTTACTGTGCCTTCGGAACATGGAATCGTTGATCCAAGGAACGTTATGACTGGACTATGGATTTTATGCATTTATGACAAAAATGAATAGTTCAAATACAAAACAGTGACAATGTTTAGAGAATTCAAAAATACTGTTGTACCATTTCCGATTTATTAAAATAATTAGAAAGAGCAGTTAACGTATACGTGGCTCCTGCATTTTGCAATTAATGCAGAGAATTTTGCATAAAAATCCGGAGTAATTTAGACTACTCAGCATGCCAGAATAAAGATTAAATTTTGATAATCACATTTACATTGCATCTAAACAATATAAATAAATAATTAATTACTTCAATACAATTGATCGATGTGGGTCTTTGGTTATATCGTTAAATTAATCAAGTAAAATATTAAGTAATCGCTAAAATGAATAAAGGACAAGAAATTGATTAAATTAAATATTGATGAAAAAATAGAACAAAAATTGCACGCATTTTTATGCTTATAGTAAAGTAATAAACGGTATAATACAAATACTAAGATTTGAATATTTGTATTGTGTAACAAAATGTTCTATTGATACAAAAGTGTACACATGCAAACTCCATTTTCCTGATCATATCGATTTCTTCTAAAATTAAAATTAAAATTAAAATATTTAGTCGTTACACGATATCTGATTAAAAGTTCCGAGTATTTTCATATTCAAGTTATTCACTATACTAATAATATACATGATACATTAGTTAGTGAGCAAATGTTATCGTCGAGTTACCTAAATTATCCAAAATTCTCATAATGGTTACAGAGGAGGGAATATTATTCTTGCCTATGGTCACTATCTGTTTCACTGAAATTTCCACTTGCTAAAATAATAACCGATTTACCTTGTATTACATTACATTTCTATTCAAATTTCATGTTTAAACCGGCAGGAAATATTTATTGTAATACACCAGTCAGTCGTGACACAAGCAATAATATGATCGAAACATAGTTTCTACAATTTATCCTGTTAAATTTGGAATGAACAAACGGTTTTAATAATATTCCAGAGACCAAGTGTACAGGGTGTATAAAAAGTAATGGCCATCCGTCTTAGGGGTGAATCTACACCTCCGGATCGGTGCACATTTGTCAAAGAAACTTGCCGCCAAATTGTTTATAACAAAAAAAGTGTTGTTAAAGTTCTTCTTTACATCTACACCTTCTTTACTTCGAAAAAAGAAAAAGTTTGAAAGGAACCACATGTCACAAACAAATAGTTATTGAGATATAAGCTGTTAAATTTTCTGCAAAATTTGATTGTGTGGAGTTACACGTATAGTGAAAAGCCTACTACTACAGTCCACCTGACCGTGTCGATGAGACGGAACATAATCGTGTACGTGACTCGAGACAAACGAAATTTAAAGAGATATTGCATTTATAGAGAAATCTCAGTAACTATTAGTTTTTCACACCATATACCCTGATAGTTTTTTATTCGGGGTTCAATTGTTTTTTCAACCGTAAGATTAAACTGAATCACCCTGTATGCCGCGAGAATACATACTTTTCTCTGTTTTTCTCGAGTGTACGATATACAATCTTCTCTTGCAAATTCGAGAGAGTAACTTTGGCGGGTAAGATAAATGACTCGTGTCAACTGAATATACGAAACTCGTCTGCCAAGATAATCTTGTCAATCTGTATACAAAAGTATCTAATTCAATATCCTTTTAAACGGCACTGACTACACGATATATCAACGCCTTTTCTCATGTTCCCTTCTGCAGCCGATTCAGCGATCGTTCCTTGCAGATTATTAAAACGTGATAATTCATCACCCCTATTCTTCGGCCAGCGCCGACAGGAGCGCTTTTCTCATACGCCATCCTACGTTTCACCGCCGTTACACCTATATGTTATTTTAACTACTTTCCGATCCTTACTCCTCCATTTTTTGAAGCTTATTTTCTAAAATGTATTTTCACGTCAGTCACGTTATATTGAAAAACTTCTAGACGTTATTGTTCTCTACTCTTAATAGATGGTGATCATTTTATTCGCCTTCACTTTTGCATAATAAAAGTACTTGAAACAGAAACCTTATAAGTTTTTATCAAATACCCTTATTTAGGTTTTATCTACAGTTCAAGTAAACTGAGTGCCAGTTGACAAGAAAAATGAATAGAAGAATTACTATTTTTAATTTAATCATTTGATCATTGAGGCATTATTGTGACATGATTTCAATATACGGTGACTCACGAAAGTATTTGAACACTTACCATGAAATACTTTATTTATTATAATAAGTATATTATACAATACTTACAGAAATATTATTAACATTGTAAAAAGATATTACTCGCTAGATTATACAGGTCAAGTTTCTAGTGAATCGAAATATGTATACAATAGTTATGAATTATTTCTTACAAACATAAACTTTGCTGATGCCAGAAAAGTATTTGAACACACAGAAATGAGCTCTAAGAATGAATGAGAACAAAGTTTTTCAGGCACTGAATGTAAACATTCACTGTTGGTAATTGTTCTACGTGCGCCAGTCATAGTCTAGCATTCGTGGTGAAATATTATGAAATATAAAACGAGAAAGAAATACTGAAAAATACAATGTATACATACTTGTAGAAAAGTCGTAAAGATAAATAGCGATGTGATCATGTTGTATGTACGAAATTGCAGAAGCTTGAAAAGGTCAATTTGACCGGCCGTGGTAGGTTTAGTGTTAAACGATCGAAATCTGAAGGAATTGTAAAAAACAAGTACCGTTCAGGCCGTCCAAAAAAATTAGCGGAAAGAGAAGAAAGAGCTTTGATCGGTGAAATAAAAAAAATCCAGAGATTTCTGCTACAGAACTTGCAATGATAGTTAGAGATTACTTCAAGGAAGATGTAAATCCAGAATTATGTGGAACAGTGTTACGTGAAAATGATTATCATGCCAGGGTTCCTAGAAAGAAGCCGTACATTAGTGATATTAATAAGAAAAAGAGATTAAAATTCGCCAAGGAATTTATTAGTAAAAATAATGCATTCTGGAATAAAGTAATTTTTTCAGATGCATCGAAATTTAACGTTTTTGGATCGGATGGACGCAGTTTTGTTTGAAGACAAGCAAATACTGAAATGGAAGTGACAAACTCGCGTGCTACGGTAAAACATGGGGGTGGTTCAATTATGATCTGGGGGTGCAAGTCAGCAGGCGGTACCGGAAATTTGGTCTTCATAGAAGGAATAATGGATAAATACAAATATCTGAACATTTTACATGAAAATTTAAAAGAAAGTGCAAGAAAATTGGGTATGTACGAACACTTTTATTTTCAGCAGGATAATGATCCGAAACACACCGCAGGAATAGTTAAAGAATGGATCATATACAATACCCCCCACATGTTGGTCACACCACCAGAAAGCCCCGATATTAACCCGATTGAACCTCTATGGGCAATAATAGGAAAAGGATTAAAAAAATGTAATATATCATCCATGGCAAGTTCAAAAGGAAAAATACTCGAAGTGTGGAATTCTATATCTCCGAATGTTACAGAAATGTTAGTAAACAGTATGCATACTCGCTTACGACATGTTATTCGTGCCAAAGGTGGACTTACTAAATATTAAAGCTTTAAAAGTTACCTGTTCAAATACTTTTGTGGCATCAGCAAAGTTTATGTTTGTAAGAAATAATTCATAACTATTGTACACATATTTCGATTCACTTTGAAACTTGACCTGTATAATCTAGGGAATCATACCTATCTACAATGTTAATAATATTTCTGTAAGTATTGTATAATATAATTATTATAATAAATAAAGCATTTCATGGTAAGTGTTCAAATACTTTCGTGAGTCACTGTATGTAGGCAGATATAATTCTTTAATTTCAAGAAACAAGCAACATGAATTCCACTAAAAACTGTTGACATTTTATATTTTGAAGCACGCAACTATTATAGCAAAAAAGGGCATGCAGTAATCATAAGTAAAATATTATAATTAAAAGAAAAGTTTTATATACAGGATGAACTCCGGAACACGACCAGGTTAGATTACTCTGTTACTAGCAGGTCGGTCGAAATTATTTTTATCGAGTATAGCACGGTTCAGAGCGAGCCTTAAGATGATTACAGTAAATTTTTTGTCAACTCCTTCTTCCGGGTGTTCTCAAGGTCACCATGAATTTTTTCATAAATAAACCTATAATTTTTTTACACCTATCATTTAGTGGACATTAAGACGAATTCGGTAAGCATTGTAACAAATTTCTTTATTTTTTCATCCACAATACATACGGCTATAAAGTGCAAGGAAGATCTTTTAAGGGTTAATACAACAAGGAGTGTAAGCAGAGCGTTATGTAGATAACGCAAAAGACACAGCCTACACGGTTTTAAAGCGTTGCTGACTGCTTGTACTCGCGTGCGACCGCGCAGCAATTTTCCAGCTGAATACCCGCGTCTTACTAGTATCTAAATTACTTCTCACCAAGCACAGTTTCGTGACCTTTGCAAACGCTGCCGGTGATTTGTGGAACGTCGTTATGAAAGGGCGCGTACAATGCCGCTTAGAATGTCCTGCCATTACAAAGGGTGGCCGATGACTGGCCTTTCGCTCTTCGATGATAAGTGTAAATAATCGGCGGCCTTTAGACACAAGCCCTGTGGCCTGGTCGACTCGTCGTTAAGCTATCTCCGAGTACACGATGGATAAGGTTCGCCGGGGGTCGAGGGTTGCACCCGAGCACAGTGGTAATCAATTTCAGAAACGTGATCAGGGACTAAATCCTGTCGATCCTAATTTATTGTTCTGCGTTTGAGAATTTCAGGGCTGAGAAAGACAAATATCCTATTCACGGATTAAAGTTTCACTCAATTCAAGGACTAATATTTATCGTGTTATAAAACTGACCCCCACGCTCCTCTACCCCCCTCCCCCTTCTGATGATTGAACCACTCTGCACTCACAACCCTCCAATGCACGGGTGAATACAACACCGCAAAATGTCTAGATAGAAAATCTTTCACCTGCGTTATCATTAATAAATGATAAACGAAAACAAAGGGAAAGAAGCGAATTTATTTAAGCTGTTAAGCAATTTCAAGAAATTAAATAAAGAACAATTCTGACCTGTGCACCTGAATTTATACAGAAGTTTTTTAGATTGTAACATAAGTAAGTTGTGTTTAGGCTGGATACTCCAGGATAAAAAGATAGTACAACTCGCATTTTTTAAAGTTTTGTAGTAAAAACTGGTGAAAATATATTTTTATGTTATTACTAGTTTTGAGTATGTCTGTTTGTATAAAATGCTCGATATTGTTCACAATATTCACTTCGACAAAATTTTACGAATGCAAATTTAAATTTTGTAGTACGCAAACAGGACAAAATGAAACCACAAGCATAAAAACCAAGAATCTCAAGTGTACATGAGTTACTGACAAGGACATCAGCCAAGTGTAACACGCTGATTTTAATGAAATTTATAGTGGATATAGTTTGTTGAAAAATATTTCACACGTACTTTTTTTTATCTGCAATGATCCATATTTAGGGGGTGAAAATAGCCCTCAAAGTTAGGGGTGAAAACCCTATTTTTGATAATATCTTGGGAACTAGAGGGTCCAGGACAATGACCTTTTTTTTAATTTGTGTGTTCTCGATCAAGGAATACAATTATATAAAAAGATTTCAGAAAAAATTATATGTATAAACAATATTTAAAAAATTCATTCTTTTAGGTGATGTCCCTTGTGAGTAAAAAGCATCGAACATAAACATGTAATAACATTTCTAATTTGTCTTTGTTAAAAAAGACAATAGATTAATAAAAATGAACCGAAGGAAATAATTCCGTGCTCGTGAAATATACAGGGTGAGTCACTTAACTGTACTATCTAAATTTACTCGTAATCGAAAATCGAAATTATGAGGTCTTGAAATTAATGGCAAACATTTTAACGTCACGTGAAGGTCAACATATCGCACATCGCTGAATTTCTTTTTTTTTAATGAGCCATAAGACTGTTGTAATGAAAATATGTAGTGGTATTTAAAAAAAACTTGGATGACCTTGAAATCTCGAAAAAGTGACCTAGAGACAAATTTTTTTGCCTATCACCGCATTTGGCCCTTCGAACCGAATATTCTTTTCCTCTGACCTTTTTTCCTATCATAAAAAATAAGCAAGATATTTAAGATGGTCAAGTTAGGTGAAACATCCTGTATTTATGAAGAAGAAACAAGCATAATTATAATTAATTGCAAATGCAGATAACTATGATTAATAGGGAACCGCTTGTACTCTTTTTATTGCAAAATCGATCCAATATATTTTGATAATAAAATAAAGAGTTTTCATCTTGTTAATGTATACTAACGATTTCACAGTTACATCGGCTATGCGAATATTATTTTCAACATAAAGTGGTACAAAAGTTTTCTAATCACACGTCTGCGTTTATTAAATTAACAGATGATTATCAACGGAACGTTCCCTTTGTAAATGCGAACTTTAGCCATTCCGAGGAAGTGTGTACTAATGGATTATAATGCATATTTGATATTGCATTAATTACTACAAAGTGATTATCGGTGGGTTACGCAAGCACAATATAAGCGTTAATCAGCTACTACAAAGTGGCCACTATTGAATCTCTCAACCCGTTTGGTGTATTATTAATTAGATCGAAGTTAACACGAACGTTATGCAATCCAATATGACGTTTCATAAATTTCATTGTCAGTGTTGTGACCGATAGTGGGTTAGATTTTATAGATTATTCTGAAGTGATCAGTAAGTGAATCATTAAATTAAGACACTTTGAATACCAGTTGGTGAATGATTTTGTTATAGGGTCATTCTATGCCCAATCGATCACTTTTTGACCTCACCATCGGCGATTTTGTCCTAATTGGAATATGTTGTAGTCCATGTGAAATTAGGGGGGTTTAAGTCATCATTTTGCCAGTTTAATATTTGTTGAAAAATTATAGGCCTTCGAACTTTGCAATTTTTGCCCATTTTGGCGAAAATGCACTTTACTTACGAATTTTTATCTCAGGAACTAAATTTTTTCTTGAGAAAGGATTGAGCTATTGTAAAATAATTTTTTAACCTCGATAATTGACTTCGTAATGACGAAAAACATAAACGTATTCTTTTTTTGCGTTTTTCTTCGTTGAAGGGCTAAGGTTTTTCAAATTTTGAAAAAAATATGATCAAACTCCTTTAAGTATATAATAATGAGCTGGAGAAGGACGCGGTGTACCCCCGTTTCAGGTAGGTGAGCTATTATGTTCGGTGGTCCATATACCGCTGGTTTCAAAGCAATACCAGCAGATCTCGTATACGACTAAATAAAGAACGTAGTCATAATTTTGCCACAATTTCTGAAAGTTTAAAATATAATACAGCTACCGTTTATATTTTCCAAAGAGGTCAATAGACTATCTTAAACATATACATATACATATCCGGAAAACAAAAAAGATTAAAAAAGATTGTATACTTTTCTGACGAGCAGCTACGCAATATAAAAACGAAAAGAATTTCATTAATTTAACTCATCATTTCAACGATTTCGGTTTTTCCGTTGAATGGTATTTTTTGCAACAGCTCACGGTAAGGGGCCATGTGACGATATTGAAGGAAGTATTGAAAGACTTGCAATGCGCACTGGCTTACAAAGACCATTGAAAAATCAAATTCTCAACCCTAAAGATTTATTTGAATGGGCAGAGGCATCATTTTAAACCAAAATGAATACAATAAACATTCTGATTATTTACAAGGTCACTTTACAACAGCATTACCAATTACAGGCACTACAAGCTTTCATAGATTTAAGCCATTATCAAATAAAGAAGTACTATGTAAAACTTGCTAGCGCGATAATGATGGCTGTGTTTCTAGTGTAATGAAATAGTTTTCATTATATTTTCTCCCACAACCTGTAAGTCCATCACATACAATAATCCTATCCATACTTCTGACCATAACCCCTCCTTTTCCCTTCCCGATGAAAAAAAACCACGACCTTTTCACAGTTTCTATCGAGCAATGACACCTTTTTTGTAGAACATATTCAATTAGTATAGACATTACTTCTATAAATGAAGTTATGATTAAAAAGGCGTCGTTGGCCACGAGTGGTTACTAATGTAGTTCTCGAGGTATAAATAGGGTCATTTAGTCGTATACGAGGTCTGCTGGTGTTGCTTTAAGACTAACGGTATAGACCAGCTCATTGTGACGTCAATTTTCAAGTCTCCTTCTTTTTGAAGGACTCATTTTGATGGGAAAACTTAAAGGAATCTGATCATACTTTTTTCAAAATTTGAAAAACCTTAGCCCCTCATAAAAAAAAAACGCAAAAAAAGAATACGTTTACGTTTTTCGTCATTACGAAGTCAATTATCGAGGTTAAAAAATTATTTTACAATAGCTCAATCCTTTCTGAAGAAAAAATTTAGTTCCTGAGATAAAAATTCGTAAGTGAAGTGCATTTTCGCCAAAATGGGCAAAAATTGCAAAGTTCGAAGGCCTATAATTTTTCAACAAATATTAAACTGGCAAAATGATGACTTAAACCCCCCTAATTTCACATGGACTACAACATATTCCAATTAGAACAAAATCGCCGATGGTGAGGTCAAAAAGTGATCGATTTGGCATGGAATGACCGTGTAGCGTGTTTGCAGTACCGAATATAGGTTGCATGTTTTTTTCTGTTGATCGTTTATATAGCACGAAAGACCAGAGAAAATTATACGGTTCTCAATTTAAATTTATTTAAGTGAGATTGAAACTTTTACGTCTCGTGTCACGCCTAATTGCGACAATTGTATACCAAATTTATTAACTTGATGCTACATGTACGAAGTGCTTATACAATGTAGGAACCATGACATTTGCAGTACTAAGTATTATTTAATCAGCTATCCTGTACATTCCTATTTCAAAATACGATAGTTTTTTTACTTAAGCATCTCAAATTTAGTAAGTACAATAGGTTTTATATAACTAATGTTGTTTATTATACTGTTCTGTATTCTTATATTATACTTTTCAATTAATAGCAACACCTGCTTTATTATAATGTGAGAATACAATTTTTAAATACAATATGCATGCATTTCAGGTGGAATTCCTCTCTGAATGTTGTAAAATTTAACAATTTACATGAATTTCGTCTTGTTATGGTACGAACTACGTTATAATTCCTTTATGTAATTTATTTGATGCAGTTATAATTAACTGCGTCTTGGTTTTATTTCGCACGCAATAAAAGAGTATGTAAAATTTAAAGATTGTACCCGCTGGCGTATAAAAAATTTCAAATAGGTACTGTATAAACATTTCCTCTAAAATTATTATAGCTTATTCCACTTATTATTAGCTATCAACGCTACCGACATTATATTTTTATATTGTGTTTGTCGTACCTCTTTTCATTAAAAATTTACCGAAAAGAAAGAAATCCCTGTATTTGCAATTTAAGCATCTGCCATTTTTCAATTTACTGATAATTACTAGACAATGGATTTTATGCATTTATGACAAAAATGGGTGGGTGTAACTTCCAACATTAAAAGTATTACAGGAATTTGAGAATATCGAGACATTACTTGCAACTTGCTAGAAATATTAAAGGGAGTAATAAATTCCTGTTTGATTCCTGTCAATTGCAATTGACGGAAACAATTTGTATTTTGCATAAAGATTTGCGGTCTACTAATTATATACCTACCAATAAAACAGTATGCACTACGATTTATTTTACTGGTAGAGTGATTAGAACTTCTTTTTCGTTCATCATTTTCTGGAAGAAGAAGAATATTTATATCTATTTTGGAATATCTTTTGTATACCTGTATGTTCTACAATGTCGAATGACTATGTATACAGGGTGACTATACACTATTACCAGCCAGCGTTTTTCTTGCAAATAATAAATATTAGAAAAACATGAAAGATGAAAAAGTAATGCTGTTTTGTGCAAGTAATGTAGTGGCGTATGTCATTTTGTTGTGTATGCACTATTTTTTTAGAAATAAGGATGACCTTCAATGGAATGCTATACATTTTTTTATACCATGTGAAAACGTGTGTCAAAATCAATTCATTCGTATAAAACAAAAATGGAAGAAAGATTTTGGATATTTCCTAATAATATATTCACAAGTATTCTTTCTTGACGAGGCTACAGCAAATGGCCAATACGATTTCCTTGTGTATGAATGCATATTTCGGTTCTATTAATTACATTCTTGGTAGCTTCTTTTAATGGTGTCGGAGATATCAATGCACGTAACGCTGTTACTTTGTTTACATCTCTGGGCGGTGTATCTTAAACTATAATCTTTACGAAATATTACGCGCAAAATATTGAAACTGTTTCTTTTACTTTTGACCTTGTATGTCCTTGAAGGTCATTGTGTCGTATACAAATGAATTTGTCTTGACACACGCTTTCGTATGATACAAAAAATATATAGCATTCCATTAAAAAAATTGAAGGTCTCCTTCATTTCTACAAAAATAATATAAATTACAAAAAATATTACTTTCTCCTCTTTGATTCCTTTCTAATATTTATTATGTGCAAGAAAAACATTGACTAGTAATATCGTGAACACCCTGTATATTGACAAAGAAATAGAATTTTATTTCGGTTTGAAGGAAATTAATAATAACGCACGTATTTAGTAGCTTCATATATTTGAAATCATTAAGTTTAATTGCGGGCAAAAGAAAACCAAAATATGGTTAATTAAAACTTTATAAAAATCGCTATGTGTGACGAAAAAGTAAATGAATAAATTATAGAAAAGATTTATAACGTTAGAAATAACTTGCAATGCGATGCAGACAATACCACGTTAAAATTAATATACCAAACACTAAACTTTTTCGTTGAAATTTCAAAATAATAAATCGATTCTTGGATTATAATACTGAAAGAACTGTAACGTTGCGCATACAATTCCCAAAGACATAGTGTAAAAAGTGTCTGAACACTCTTAAAAAGATGATAACTTTTCTACAATTGTACCAAGCGACCTGATTTTTTGTGAGCAATTGAAAGCATTGGTTTCCTAAATGATGTGCAAAAAAATTTGGAAAAATTGAAATTGGTAGGAATTAAACGAAAAAATAAAAAAGCCACTTTTTAAAAATTTTTTATTTGGACCCGTAATGAAAATTTAAAATATGCGTTTTGTAGATGTATATTAATTGTACACATGCTAAAAATTCCATCGTAATCGATTAACATATTATTATACAGGAGCTACAAGCGGTTAAAAGTGGAAAAAATCATGGTTTTGGTCAGTTTCTGCTTAAAATTCAGAGATTCGTGTATCTTTCGACGCGTGTCTTTTTTTCCGTGTCAACCGATTTCGATAAAATTTTCAGCACACGTATAACTAACATATATCTACAAAACGTATATTTTAAATTTTCATTGCGGGCCCAAATAAAACAGTTTTAAAAATTCCCTTCTTTATTTTTTCGTATAAATCCTACAAATTTCAATTTTTTCAAATTTCTTTTCGCACATCATTTCGTAAACCAATGCTTCCAATTGTTCACAAAAAATCGGGTCATTTGGTACAATTTTTAAAAAGTTATCGTCTTTTTAGGAGTGTCCAAACACTTTTTAAACTGACTGTAGATTTATTTCGTTTCGATACCGATTTCAGTGGGCATTCCTTAAAAAGCTGTATTTATATAGAATTCGTTATCTGATTTCATTCGACTTTTAATTGCATCCCGCTTCATTAAGCGCGTACACAACGAACATTGGCAAAACGAACAGAAGAACCGAAGACGATCACCGTGAATCGCATTGAAATTTCCACCGTTTCCAATCCAGTAATGACTTTTGTTCCCTCATACCAAAGTTTCTTTCGAGCGAGTTATTCTTTCATATCCAAATTGATGTATCCACTTTCTGCGCGAATTCTGCATCCGTACCGAAACCGCAGTTTTCGAAAGTTCCATTGATTAGATCACAATAACAACCATGTATACAGACGATACGAAACGCTGGAGCCTCGACGAGAACTTTCCTTTGAAAGAAACAAGCCGAACGATTTTCGTTCGGCTCTGTTTAATAAATAAATGCTCATTGAAATCACGGAGACGAGACAGAGAACGGTTTACTTGCGCCTCGGGCCAGACGATAGAATTCAAATCGAGTGGAAACACGGCCGCTCGTTCGTCACGAATGAAGTTGTTGATCGTGATCGAATCGACAAGGCAGATATCTGCAGCCGTGAAAAAGAGGAGAGAGGAAAAAAATATATCCGCCGTCGTCTCGCCTTCCAATGTAGCCTCGTCCGTCGGGCTGACATTCGAAAATCGATCCTGGAACTTATCGGAGCTTATCGGATAATAACCGACGAGATGACAGAGAGCTCCCGCGGATTCAATGCGATGTACAGAGCGTTCCGTTTATCTTGTCCGTCTTAACCTTCCGTTGCGATAACCCTCTACACTCCAGCGAAAAAACCTTCACCAATCCATTCATTGGAAAATAAATAGCCAATTAACGACAACAATCTTCGCGTTTTAGAATTCTATTAACGCTCTTCTATTTACGGTGAATTCGAAAAGTGTTTATCACAATTTAATTATCGTCAACTTTTCGAGAACCGGAAATGTGCAGTGTTTACATACTTTTTCGATCTACTGTTGTGGATCCACCATTTCATAAAAACAAATAGTACAACCATAAGTTCGGACTCATTTTAAAGCTTGAAACCTCTAATGTCGTAGATCTGTGTTCGTTTTACTCTAAGATATTTTTGTATGGGAAACTGGGAACCCATTTTTCCTAAAAATGCTGCAAAGTCAAAAATCTCCGAAAACTTTCAAAAATTTTTCTCGTAAATTAAACTACCGTAGATCCGAAGATTGAAGCCTCCTCTTTACAATGATTCCTTAAAAATTGATGAACAATTTTTTTTACACTGTTTTATGGAGCAAAGTGAGGAACAAGTTGTGCGAAGCCCTTACGGTGTATTTATACTACTGTAAAGTTGGCGGCATCCTTCTCATTCAAGGCTCGATAGAACGTCTAATAAAAATCGCACATCAATTTTTTAGATGTCGTTGTAAAGAGGAAATTTCAATCTTCAAATCTATAGTAGTTTCAGTCACGAAAAAAATGTTTCCAAGTTTTCACAGCGATTCGAATGTATAGCATTTTCGGGAAAAACCACGTCTCCGGTTTCTCGTCCGCTGCATCGTGAAAAAAAGGCCTGGAATAAAACGAACAATAGATTACAAAATTATGGACTTCTGGCTTCAAAATGAGTCCAAATTTATCGTCGTACAATCATTTTTTACGAAATTATTTTTTTACACAGTTTTAAATACAGACAATTTTTCGAGAATCGGGTATTTAGTGTTCAAATACTACCTGGATCCACAATAATAATGAAACTTAGAAGAATATTAATATTATCTCAATACAGGATCTAATTCTTGAAACGTGAAAACAATTCTTTTTTTTTATATTATTTCTGTAAATTGTGGTAGATAATAACTTGCTGTACCAGTGTTACCAGTGTTCATTTATAGTTTAATTTTTATATTATTGATGTTAAAAAAACAACATTTTTCAATAAAAAAAAAGGCATTCCAACTGTTTGATAAATGTGTTTCAAACTTTTGTTAAAATTGTTTTCGGTTGTACACTATACTTTTGTTAAATTAATTCGACATAGGGTAATTGTTCCTGTAGTCGTCTTAAGTGTTGTGATTCCAATTATTCTATTTTCTAAACATTTTACACAAGGGCATAAAGCTACATATTGAGAATGAAAAGTTGATAAAAACTTGTTACACGTTGAGTATAAGAATTTCTTACTAGATATTTTTTATTATTGAGCAATTTATTTTTATGAAGGCTGTCTACTTGTTAGAGACAGAAGTAACGCACATTTATCCTATATAAATTATAATATCGATAGTATAAATATTCAGTTCTAAAATCTGTTGTAAGTGAGCAAGAAAAGTGGAGCGTCCAATATAAATGTTCGAATTAATGTACGTAGATGAATTAAATACTCACGAGCTAAAATAATAATGTTGTGAATTAACAAATACTAAATTAAATATTATCACAGTATTTACCTTAATTCTTCTTAAGGATTTTTATAAGTGGTGAGTGTGAATAAAATAACACCGAATGAAAGATTATTAATTGCGAAATGAGAATGTTTTAGGTATTTATTGTTTACTGAGACGATTCTATTGAAATAATAATCAAGAAAAATAATATCATATCATTACAATCCCAATTGTTTTGTTGAATATGCAATATTTATGTTACATAGAAAGCCTCATAAATGATCATATTACCTAGAAGAAGTACAAAGAAATTACGTCGTCGAATCACACTGTATTTCCAACTTCTTTCGTCTTCCACAAAGCAAATTAGGATTTCATCTCAGATAAACCAATAGAACTTCGATTACGGTAAATGTAAACGCGATTTAAACATTTTGAGCAGCAACTAAATACATGTTGATGCGTATACGAGAATGATAATAATTTATCGTAATTTCTAAAACAGATGCCTCCTTAATATAACTGTTTCGATGATTATTATAGGAAGTACTCGGCAGGGTTGTCTGGAACATGCAACGTGACAGAAACGCAATGCTTGTTTCGTTTGGACGTATGATGGCTGCAACTGCGCGTTGAGTTGCCGCGAACAGTATTGTATTGCAGCAACGCTCCAACAGTTTCTAGTGAGCTGTTTCTCAGCAAACCTCAAATATCTTAGTATATTCACAGCTAATAATTCAATGACAATCACATTAAAACAGTAACAAAATATTATTTATCAAATTGAACGCAAGATTGATTGACCGACTTCTTCAAGGTCAAATTTTTCATGATCGCATCGAGTTGTAGTCATCGAGAGGAACAAACTTCTCAACGGAATCATGCGTCAAAAATGAACCATTCTCTTAGAAAACGACTTTAAAGTTTCGTAAACTATTCCATACTATTCCTCTGACACGTCTGTTCATCTACTAATTCTGCTTCTTAAGAATGTTAGGCATTCGAACTTGACAGATTTTTAAAGTCAATTTTCTCGTAAACGATGCGTTAAATGAAAAAAATGTATTCGATATTTTCGAAGTTGTTTTTTAAGAGAACTGTTGACTGGAGACCTATAGTTCCTCTAAGGCTTTTGTTCTACGCGATGAGTACTATAGAATATAATAAACAAAAATGTTTGACCTTGAAAAAGTCGGTCAAGGTCAATTTTGCAGCAAACTTTTTTAACAGATCTTCGCGGATCCTAAGATGTAGAATCACGCTGTAACGGTTTTTAAATATAATTTCTTGAAACCCTGTACAACAAAAACATGAAATTATATAAAATAGTGTGGGAGCGAAGAGAGGAGTCCTTGGTAAAGCCGAGAGACAAGGCGATATAGCAAATAAATAATAATAACATTAGTATCATCGTATTTCAAAGATGTACGAAAGATACAAATGCGTGAAATTTTCAGTGCAGTTGTCTCAATCCACAGGAGTGTAGCCATAGCAAGTTGACTAATTTCAATAACAGTTGTCTGGAACAATAGGAACATAGGAGAGGTCGAAATGAAAGAGGTGCACTGTCAATACAGTTCCACGGCACCTTCGGATAAAGGAAAGCCAATACGTAGTTGTGTATTGTTCATTGGCTTGGGTTCACAGATCGACTGCGTAGGCTAACAATGAGTCGCGCCGGCTCTGTATGAGAACGAACATTTTCGTGAAACAATTACAGCCACCATGCCGATGAAAATTTTCCTTTCATTATTAAGCGAGTGATAGAATGGGTGCGAAAAACTATCCGCATTTTTCACTTCTTTTCCTACCTGCGCGTTTTATTAATCCACCGTTCTACTAATTTGTTTGACGACCAACCAATATAAGCATTTCCTATGGTGTCTTTCACAATGCTCGGTATTCCATCTTTTCGAAACTACCGAAATTTCGCAAGAATCCTTTAAGATGGACTAAAACGACACCATAGTTTCGATAAGGACCACTAAGTTCTTAATTAAATGTGCTATTCCGTGGAAATTAGTTTGTGGACACCATTACTATCCAATTTTCCGGTAATAATATTAATTCGCATAGTTTTACGTTATTGAGCACAGTGCCATCTACGAGGTAGAATGTAATTCGCGAAGTGGTCGAAACGAGGATGTTCCTACATGTATAATAGAACCCCTTCGAAAATACGGAACAATTAGTGTTCCGGACAGGTCAATTTGAGTTTTCTACGCGTATTCGTGTTCCTGAATGTATTGCTCGATGTGGCTGGCTATTATTGGATATTTCTACTTTCATCAGAGATAACCGGAGATATGACGTTGTATATGGTATAGCAAATAAATAGTACCCGTGATTGCCACTTTCATAATGATTGCAATTATAAACCAAAATATGCATCAACATATTGACAATACTTTCAGATTTATTTTTGGTAGATTGATAACTTTTGTAACGTTATTTATGCAGAGTTAAAATTCAATTAAATTTTCAATTCAATAAAATTCAATTCAAATTCAATTCAATTCAGTTAAAATTTGTACCGCGTGTACTATTTATTTATATTTGTAGAAAATAAATTCCAGAAATGTAATGGTTGTAAACAGTTATGTATTTATAGTGTACACTTTTTACAAACTCATGAAACCTAACATTTTCAGAAAATGAGTGCAATCTAATATTAATTTAATTTACTGAAAACAATAATCTAGATAAGAAAATTTTTTTAAGGTAAGGTTTGGTACGTTAACACTTTGTGAATTATATTGAATTAAGTGACATTTTAACGAAACATATAAATAAAATAAAAAATAAAGGTATACTTTTGAATTCGATTGATCCGAACGGGTCACTGATCTGTGGGTTAATGTAATGCATAAAATGCAAATAAGTGTACAAAGTAACAATTGCAATAACTTAAAAGTGAAAACGACAAGGGTAAATTTAATAAGTTAGTAATGGTTCTACTTAATAATTATTTGAACATACGTGGACAATTACCTACGCGAGTTACTGCATTTTTATAAAAATTCACAAAACAGCAAGTACACCACTGACCGCTTAGTCGTAGAACTTATCGATACAACGATCGGAGGATGTAAATTTCGAGAAATTACCGGTTGTCTTCGCTGCCCTTTTTAAATTTGCAACAAACTGGCCAGTGTTGTACTTTTAATAACAGGTTACCATGTCATAACTATGGCAACAGTAAACTTAAGAAAAAATGTATGCGATAATATATCAAATATATCGTTAAACTCGAAGCAACAAATATTTCAATATTTAACGTTGATCTTTTTTATGAAAACAAAAAATTCTCAATCGAACACGTGGAAGGAGAAGGAAGTAGGCTCTCGAATGGCGGGATTAAAGTAAGAGGGCCACAGATGGTGATATTTATGGTGAATAGCTTGAATATTTGTCGGTAAATGACTTCACAACAGGAAATGGAGGTATGAGGCGCATATTATCAAGGACAATTCAATAAAAGGAAACTAGAAATACGGGCCTGGCAAAATGGTGGGTTTCTTTATTTCCTGGAACACATATTATGATCAAAATTGCTAAACATCGCTGAAAGCTTCTTGTAAAATCATGTAAAATAATAAAAAAATAATGTAAAAGTTTTTTTCCATAACCTCAAACATATCTAGATGATGGTAACATTTTTCAACTTTGTAATGTTATTTGAAATAATTATTAATTTTAAATATTTAATTATTTATTTCAAATCACAATTTTATTACAAGCTTGTACAATATGACGTGCATGTAGAGTATCGAAAAATATTGGACACGCCCGTTTTCATATTTTGGGGTTGAAAACGGACATCTGTAACAATTTCTATGAATTCATAAGAGTCGCTAATACAGTTCATGTAGACTTTACTTTTGACAGTATTCTTAAGCTATTAAAAATATTTGTTAATATAAATTATTCACCAAAATAACAAACATATTGTGCTTTTAATTCTTTTTAATGACTTATAAGCAGACTACGGATTTTATGCATTTATGACAAAAACGCGTAAATCAAGTGGAAAACAGTAAAAACATTTAAAGAATTTTGAAGTATTGTGCTATTGTTCTCGACTCAATAACATTATTAAGAAAAGATGTAAACGTCTATGCCTCGCCTACTCTATCTGTCGCCTATTCAACATGTTGGGAAAGAAAATCTATTTTGTTCCGGTTTGTTGTAATTCAGATAGAAAATATTTTATAATTAATGCAGACAATTTTTATTTTGCATAAAAATTCGCAGTCTACATATAAGTAAAAGACAATTTAAAAGTATCGATGTTAACTAACTACCGAGCACTAAATATGACTATTTATATTGCTTGTTAATAATATCGAAGATAGATTTAGGTAACTATTTAAAAAAGGGTACTCCTCTTAGAACGTTATGACTTCGAAATATGTTGTCAGAGACGTAATTCTGAACAACTTTTCCCTACATGTGTTACCGTCGCTTGGTCTTAGTTTCCGAGATGGTTGCAAAAAACTACGGATACCCACCACAGCAAACTCTACTTTTTTAAATGGCCAAACTTGTGCTTTAGGTGAAGGACAGGGGCGGGGGGAATGCTCCACCTCCTTGCACGTCCTTTCCAAAAAACTTAACCCAAAGCTAACCAAAATTCGTTTAAAATGGCGGAATTCACTGTAATAGACCTAACAGTCTTTTACAAATATTTCCCCTGAGCCTAATTCCCTAGAGCCCCTGTTCTAGATTGTACAGCTTTTAAATGAATTTTGGTGTGTCTGGGTTAGATTTCTTGGGGAGGGGTTGCAAGTAGTGGGGTGGAGCCTTAAAGTACGAATTCGGTCATTGGAAAAAGGCGGAGATGGCTAAAGTCATTCTAACAGTTTTTTTGTGAATATCTAAAAACCGAGCGACATTTTTTAGAAAGGAAATAGTTGCCCAAAATGTCGAGGTGCAAAACATATTTCAAGGTTATCAATATTAGACGGTAGTACCCTTTTGTAAATAATTATCTAGATCTATTCAGATTTCGTACGATTTTTATTTGTAACATGTGATTCAAAAAAGGAATTTATTAAAAAATTTGTATGATTTCAATAATTGTAGGAAAGAAATTTGAAACCAGTTATTTTGACCCATCTGGTAGTTTTAGTGTTAAAACTGTAGCTTTCCTTGTTCTCGCCGGAAACATACTTATCGTTGATTTAAAGTTCTCCTATTAACAGGAAGTAAATCATATTTAACAGATTGATATCATTAATCCAACGGGAAATCCCGGTCACATAAACTGTCGCGAAACGAAAATGGAAGTTACGACCCTAAAAATTCTGGAAATTTCTTTCATCCGGGTTATTAAATTCCTTGCTGCATTACATTTCAATATAAAGGTGAATACAATTCTATCCCTCTTCCTTCCCGCGGTATTCGGCGTGCTCCATCTTCTTTCTTCGACGCAGAAGAACGACGGGGACGTCGGCCAATAAATAGCCGCGGACAAATTGGTTCGCCGTTTAACATTTCGTTCCGATGTAACGACCTAATAACAATCAGACGTGGGAAAGCGCGGCATGCAGATCCATCGTCGAAAGAAACCTACGAATCTCCTTCATCTATAAATGGAAACTTAGCTTCTTCAGATATTGGAAAATCCAAGGTAATAGCGGGGTCCCCTTAAGAAATAGACGGGGAAACGGGATAAGGAACACCGAGAGGAAAATTTTCCGCGCGACAATTCCGCAATTCCTGGATTCGTCGTTTCATCCGACGATAATGGAAGGCAACGTCCTCACAGGCGCCATCGATCCCCCGATCGATAACCGACCACCGGTGAATTCCAGACGGACAAACCCCATTGGATTCGGTACATACGCGTACCTACATGCGCTACCACTGTCGATAGCTTCCCATCTTGTACATAGGGAGCATGTGTTTGAAGACATGTGCGCACTCCAAGAATTGAGTTTACAGTAGGCAGTCAGTAGCTGATACTTCGGTAATTACATCATAATTTCAATGAGACAGTCCAATTAACTGCAACCACCGAGTTTGTTGCTTTTTAACTAGTCACTAATTGTACGAGAGACTGGGCAGGATTCATACGTTTTTATATTCTCCGCACAAAAAAAAAAAACAAAAGAGAAGTGTACACTTTAGCATACAGAGCTCTTTGTAGATCGCATTGTGTTACAATTAATTCTTTATTGACCTCAAATTATTTGATCGAAGAATGTACGTTTTCCTGTAGTGATACGTATGTTTTCGCTTCTTTTATATAATACGGTTTTTATTTCTGTGTATTACTTTTTATGAAAAATAGTAGCGGACGAAAAAAAGTTTAAAATTCGAATTTCTGTGTATGAGTATTAATAACTTTAGCACTAGACGGTTTTTCAAATGTTGATAACGTTCACCTAATCTGGGGCATCCTGACCGCACTGTACGACATCAAACCTCTTTTGTTTATTTGTCTCTTTTCACAGACTGCGTTAACAATCCATTTTGTTTCATGCGTGCAATGGACAAAAGTAAGTTTAAAGTCTTTTGCATAGTAATAATAATTAGACTGCGGATTTTTTGCATTTAGGACAAAAATTAGTGGGATTAATTTCAAACACTGGAAAGATCAAAAGAATTTAATGAAAATAATACATCGCTTACAACTTAATAAACCTACTAAACAAAGAAATAAATTCCTGTTTGGTTCCTATATCTTCTAATCAGTGCAAGCAATTTTTATTTTGCATAGAGATCCGCAATCTAGTAATGATATTAACAACTACAGAGTACACATTTGTCGATATTTCTCTTCGTTTCTCTAAACACATTAACTGTAACTAACATTTGCATCCTTGCATTGCAGCGCGATATCGACCCCAAGTACGTCTCAAAGGTGACATCCAATTTTGTAAGGAAAAAAGAATTTAAAAACTCGAGTACCTATCCCAGACCTTACATTTCAATCTCATTGAAAATCTCTGGACAATTTTAGATGATCATATTCCCTTAAGTGCTCGTAACAACAAAAAAGGATTATTTTGGAAACACTTTCGAACACTTCAAATAAATTCTATTAAATATGAATTTTATGCCTCCCTTTTAAAATGAAATACAATTCTATGTTTTGTTAACCAACATTTAAGCATTAAAGTAAATGTAGACATACAATAAATTTAAATTTTCTTCTCTCTTCTATGAAATCATTACAAACAAAGAAAGTAAAGAGTTAATTACAAGTATACCAAACAGGCTATAAGCTGTAAAAGATAACAACGGAGGTCCTACACAGTAATGAAACTAACAAAATTTTTGAATATCAAAATTGTAATCAGAAAAAAGTAAAATTCCACTTACTTTTGTCCAGTTTGTTTATTTGTTTCATTGTTTTAAATAAACTATGAATTTTCTATCCCGCTTTGTAGGTTTCTCGCTTTAAGATGTAGATATTCATTGTTTTTGTTGAACAATAGAATGTTGGATGTAAATGTGTGAAAAAATCATTAAAATATTATTTAATTTCGTTAATACAATCTTTTTTCTAAAAAATGTATTACCTTTCCCCAGTTTTCCCCATCGTAGCAAGCAATTACCTTGATTATGCGGAAAATAAAAATCTCTGTCAAATCAACAATTCTTGCATATATTTGGACACCGTTGATTACATATAAGAGAAATAATAACTTGTTTTAATTGTAATTTAAAAAATAACAAATTGTTTTATTAATTTAAATTAAAACGTTGAATTTATCATCCTTAATTTCGCATTGTTATGTACGTATATATGCAATTTAATTTCGTATCTAAATAAGAACAAAAGTTACCGCAACTACATTCGTTAATTCAAATTTTAATTGAAGTCACTAACGCTGAACGCTTACAGAAATGAAATATAATATAGCACTGTCCATTTTATTTTGTGTAAAGTTATTCGTTTAATTAATTTAGGTTTAATTAACTTCAACAAAAATTGAATTCAAAAGAGACAGACATATTACCCTGAAAGTGTCGTCCTTGCGATTAATTTCGTGACTTTGGGTTTCCAAACTTTCCAGATATTAGTGTGCGTCATGTTTGCCAGCTCTGTTTGCATTACCTTAATTTAACTATACATGGCACTCGTTTTAAATAATAGACTTTTTAAAGAATAGTCCAACATTGTTGGGGGTAGTTAAAATATATAAAATTATACATGTCTTCAAGATTTTTTTCTGCATTAAATTGTAACAAGAAATTCATGTACCCGATTAAATAAACAAAATAATCAGAAGAAATATATTTATTAAGGGGATCTTTTTATGTCAAAACATACTAATACTTTTATACTAATTTTTAGGAATTTTTTCAAAGGAACTAGTCAATTTTTGCACACACATTTATGGGTATTTGAAGTACATAAGTTATTTTTTTTAAATAACAAATTTTTTTATAGAGTATGTTTTGGAAAACGCGTATTGACTCTTGTGTGTCTTTCTGCTAATCGAAAACAAAAAATGAGGAAGTATCAATATAATAGTAAATAGTAAATAGTAAATAATAGGAAGCATAGGAACGAGGAAGATACTCGAACTTATTTTTCTCGAAAATGAGTCATGAAACCAAAAAATGTTATTCCTTTTCTTCGACTCGTTTCTGCAGGTAGAACCACCACCCGGCTGCATATACAACGATTTCAGAAACACTCTGTATAAACATTTATACCATGTTTCGACCACGCAGTTCCAACGAAAGAGAAAAATACAGGGTGTTCTTGAGAAGTGAAAGAATAAGAGAGGAGTAATTCCTGAGGCGATTCTGATCACATTTTTCCTTTGCAAATTCGTTCCGAAATGCTTTGTTTTCAAGTTACTGACCAAAAACACGGCCAATCAGAGTGGTTCTACAGCGGACGGATTCCAGCTCAGCCAATAGCAACGCCACGCTCAGCAGTTTCTGTCACCACGTGATGAGCCGGTCTGCTATAGGAGCGCTCTGATTGGTCCGTGTTTTTTTGAAAAATGTGCTTAAAATCACCCCAGGAATAGCTCCTTTCTTTTTCTTACACTTTCTTGGGACACCCCGTATATTTTCAGTTACGGTATGATTGCACGTCGGTTGCAACCGCGATACTTCCATTATTCAAACACCTACAACTGTGCACAGGTTCACTAACATTATACTTAAATGAATGCAAAAGAAAAATGATATTTTGAAAGTTCAAAATCAGAATACCCATTTAAGATAAATCTTCTTCAAACTTACATTTTTTATTTTCTTTAGTTTTTCTGTGTTCCTTGCTTTTTGCCTACCCCAAAATTTCATTAACTACCATGTGTAATATTTTATACATACGCCTGCTAATGAGATTCTCATTATACATGCAAGTGTCCAAAAGTAAACATCATTACTGCTGGCAAAGACAGTTAAGAAAGTAATACCTTAGCCGAGTTAAAGTAATTAAAAGACGTCGATGAAATTAATCTGACTCATCCACTCTCGATGGTGGTTTGCGCCCTCTTCGCTTCACACACAGTCGTGGAAGAGAAATTTCACGTGCTCCAAGAACGCTACGCAGTCTACACTGAACTTCATATATGTCTAGTATTAAATCCGTAAGTTTCAAGACTAACTTTTGGCACTGTCGCGACGTCGCGTCGCGTCGTTTCGCAATTACTATGTTCGTTGATACTTCACTGAATCCAGGCAACTGTTTCGTCGAAATTCGTCAATTCGAAAGTGTTTCGAGTGAGAAATAAAGTTAAATGATTACGTGATTAAATTCATTTATGAGTAAATTCTGGAAGAAGAAGAAAGGTAAAAGTTTTATAGAGATTAAGCAACGCCAGTGTGCTGTTTATAAGGATTCCTCTTGCTCGTACTTTTCCGTAAAAAATGGGTAAAGTTATTCCATTTAAGAAGACGAGAACATTGAAAGTGGACTCCGTCGAGGAAAATCTATGAAAGCCATAACGCAGAACAACATTGAGCTGATAAAAGACAAGTATTCAGAGCCAGTCGGTTTGGGGACAAGGGCTGCTAGGACGATACGTTCTATACAGGCTGAGTTAGTAAAAATTAGAAAAACATTTTGATTTTTTAAGGCCTTGTATTTTCTATTAAGGTGACCTTGAGTTTCTCAACTGACACCCTATATGTTTTTATTGCTCCATTATAGTCCTTAAAAAGATAAATTCAACGACCTATAACAAAGTACCTTCAATTGATCTTGATCCTCAAAACGAAGCAAATAGATTTGAAGAATATGAAACTGCATTACTTATTTTCAATATTTCGTGTTGAGGTTCAAGGTCAATTCAAGATACTTTGTTATAGATCATTGAGTTCGTATTTTTAAGGACTACATTGTAGCGACAAAAAAATATACAATGTCATTTGAAAAACTGAAGGTCACCTTGATATCTCAGAAAATATAAGGCCTTAAAAATCCAGCCATATCAACGCGTCGAAAAAACAATAGGTACAAGATCGTGACTCGTGATGACAGGAAAGAGAATAATATGTGTTGTAGGTTAGAAAACGGACTCTGTGCAATAGCAACA